>PVKS010016387.1:0-20870 GCA_004027875.1 Aplodontia rufa | reverse complement strand
ACCATGGTGGTGAGTGACCTTTGGCATCCTGCAGTGCTGATTTGTGCTGGCATTGAGAGGGGGGTGGCTTTCATTGCAGCTCATCCCAGCCAGCCAGCCATACATGGTCACTGCAGCTCCAGGCTGTAGCACAGTGTCTCCTCCCAGGAGGCTGATGGAATAGGAGAAGCCAGAGCTGCTGCACTCCTGGGGTCACCCTCACTTGCCCAGGAGCAGTCAGAGGCAGCTCTGGGTGACCTGGCCTCTGAGAAGAGTTCTGAACCTGGTTTTGGAGCAGCCAGTAAAGAACCGTTGCCACTGTCCATCCTGCCTTGCTAACCTACAGTGTGGGCTCAGATAGTGGGTGCTGGTTTTTATTTTGAAACGTTCCAAAATTGGCCCTTCTAGAAAGGAAAGCTTAGGTTGGAGCAGTGGCTCAGGGGTTACAGTGCTTGCCTGGCATGTGCGAGGACGTGGGTTCAAACCCCAGCACCATGTACACAATGAAGTGTTGGAGCAACGAAACCCACGTGAAAAACTGAATAAAGTTGTCTCTCTCTCTCTCTCACTGTTCTTCTCTCTTAAAAAAAAAAAAAAATAGGAAGGCCTGCTTGTTTTCCCTAGGAACTTGCTGGTCTTGCGATGGCGTCTTCTGCGTTGGTGCGGGCAGCGGGAGAGCTGGTGTTGATGCTTATTTCGTCATGGTTTGTGCAGCCTATGATAATTGGGCTCCAGGCCAGGGGATTTTTCGCATTTGCTTGGGATGGTTGTGGAATTTCCAGGCATTAAACAAGGCCCTTGACAGAAACTGGCCAGGCCGCAGCTCTTGGGCTCAGGATTGGAGTTCCTTGTTTCTCTTGGGAAAGACAGTAGGACAGAGGTTTCTGGTGGCAGGTGACTCTCCAGCTTTATGTAGTTTCCTGGGCCCATGAATCAGAGAGGTTGAGCAAGCCCTGCCTAGAGGGCCGAGCTTTGCAGGGCAAGGAAACTTGCCCAGAGCCCATGGGTGTGGGGGGAGAGGGACTGAGTTTTGTACCTTGTCAGTACAGAACTAAAAGAATAATATAAGGGCCACCTCGTTGTCTTCCCAAACATTTCACCTGACTGTGACAGAATAAGAAAAACACAAAGCAGAAGGGTCTGAAGATTAAATGTGTCCAGGTGAGCATCTGTCTTTTTCTAAGGTGATGTGATAACGTGATTTTATAAAAAACGCTATACTCACTAGTGTTTTTATTTTCTTCGTTGAAATCATGACAGCTGTGTTTGTTTTTGTGATTCGTTAACATCGTTATCTGGGAAGGTACAAGGGCACCTGTTTCCTGCTGGACCCTTGATGCTTCCTGGTTGGGAACATCCCCTGTGTGGTAGACCCAGGAGTCCTGGACCCTCTGGTCCTTCTTGCCTTACAGCAGTGCCTGGAGTTAGTGCCTGTCCTGGTGGAAACGCCTCTCCCTGGCTTCATTCTCCCCTCCTCCCCCTGGGGAGCTCGGGGAGGTGGGAGGCCAGCGCCTTTCTCCCTGCTAACAGAAGGCCCTTGGCGTTCTACAGCCATGGATTTCCCCCAGCACAGCCAGCACGTCCTGGAGCAGCTGAATCAGCAGCGGCAGCTGGGGCTTCTGTGTGACTGTACCTTTGTGGTGGACGGTGTTGACTTCAAGGCTCACAAGGCGGTGCTGGCAGCCTGCAGCGAGTATTTCAAGATGCTCTTTGTGGACCAGAAGGACGTGGTGCACCTGGACATCAGTAATGCGGCAGGTAACCTGCCGGGGTCAGGACACGCTTGTTGAGAGCCAGAACGGTGGCTGGCCTGTGCTGGGCAAGGCCCTCCTGGGGCAGCACCCCAGGCCATGGGCTATGCCAGGCCTCCCATGCGAGTCTTAGACCCCAAGTGTGTACCAAGTTCTTGCCACCTTTTGGGGGCCAGTTTGGACTAGGAGCAGGGGTGGTAAGGGGAGAACTGGCAAGAAGGGCTCCTGGTAAGCTCTAGGCCACAGTGGCCATGGGATGCCAAGCTCTGTGCCCTTCTCACCCCTTTCCATGCCGAGTTGGTCCTGGAAGCCCTATGCCAGTGCTGACCAGCAGTGTGGGGAGCGATGGCAGGGATGGCTTGGGATTGAGGAAGGGACTTGTCCTGGATTTGGGTTCTCAACCCAGCGTGGCCTAACAGAGTGAGGAGGACAGGGCAAGGTGTTGCTCTCCCATTTTGTGAATGAGGAAACATACCCACAGAGGTCAGGTGGTGTTGGTAGCAGAGCCCCAGGAAAGCTGGTGGTGACACAGATAGACTGGAGTGTCCCCCAGCGATGAAGTGCAGTGGCTGGGTCTAGGGCATGCAGGTAGGCATTCACACCCTCTGTCCCCTCTGGGTGTCCTTTTCAGAGGCCATCTGCTGGGCTGACCCCAGCTGCCCACCCTCCAGCTCGGGAGATGGCGATCAGCTTTTCAGAACTCCCTGACCTTGCCATTGAGAGGAGGGGCGGGGCAGGCTGCTGGTGTCCAGCCTTGAGGTGGGTTGGTGACAGTGGCTGTCTTGTCTTTGGCAGGCCTGGGGCAGGTGCTGGAGTTCATGTACACAGCCAAGCTGAGCCTGAGCCCCGAGAACGTGGATGATGTGTTGGCTGTGGCCAGCTTCCTCCAGATGCAGGACGTCATCACAGCCTGCCATGCCCTCAAGTCACTCGCAGAGCCGGCTGCCAGCGCTGGGGAAGATACGGAGCCCTCGACCATGGAAGGTCAGAATACAAGCAGGCTCTTACGGAGCAGGCAGCCAGAAACTCTGGCTTTCAGTGGGGGCCCTGTCTCTGACTCTTAGGGCCACCTGTGCGGTGGGTGCTGGTGAGGGTTGTGTCCGAGAAGGGCCCTCTGCCTGCCCCTTTCCGGCTTGTTGCCAGCAAAGGACAGGGAGCCACGTGGCTGCACGTGGCAGGGCTTGCTCCCATACCCTCCTGCAGCCATCTCCTGTTCTTTCCTCTCCCGTGATGTCCTCAGAAGCCCATGGATATCAGCTGTGGGCCAGATGCCTCACACTTGGAGAGGACCTTTTTCCTTTCCTTCCAAGTCCTAGCGTCTGATCAGCTCCCTTACTGACATGTGAGGTATCTCCTCAGTCAGTGTGTGTGTCCCCAGAAGCAGACAGTGCTAACCACCACCAGGCACGAAGGTGGTGCCCTGGAGAAGGCTGTGTCCAGGATCAAACCAATGGAAGAGACCACTTCGTAGCTGTATCCTCGGGGAGGGCCCAGAAGAGCTGGCATAGCTCTAGGATACCTGAACCTCCCCCAGCCCCAGTGGCGGGCCCTTGATGGGAAGTGGCAGGTCTGTCCTGTTCCATCTCCAGGAGGGGACAAGAGAGCCAAAAATGAGAAGGCTGCCACCGCTGCGCTAGGCAGGCTGGATCAAGCAGGAAGCAGCCCACCCGCAGGCCCAGGCAGGGAGCTCAAAGAGGAGCGGGGCGGCCAGGCTGAGAGTGCAGCCAGCGGTGAGTTGTGACCTGGGGACCGGCCAGCTGCCTGGTGGAAGATGGTGGGCTGCAGGAAATTAGGCCTGTCCTGCCAACAGCCTGGAACCCAGGGTAGCGAGGGCCCTGTGGCAGAGAGGTGACACACGTCACCCAGCATGGCTTGTTCTGTAGCATCTGGTCCAGCCAGGGGCCTTTCCCTCTGAGCCACAGCCACCACCTGGGGCCTGGCCAGGAGGGCCCCGTCAGGCCCTTGGACACAACATCCCCACCTAGCCTCTGGACTGTCCCCTCCCACCCCAGGCGCAGAGCAGACGGAGAAGGCCGACGCCCCTCGGGAGCCCCTGCCTGTGGAGCTCAAGCCAGACCCCACCAGCGGCATGGCTGCCGCAGAAGCCGAGGCTGCCTTGTCGGAGGGCTCGGAGCAAGGTGCTCTGCATGGCGGCTGGGCCCTCCTTAGCCTGCCCCAGGCTTCATTCACCTCAGCCTCTCCTCCTTGCGTCTTGAGCTTCGTGTCTGGGTCACGCGTGCACTGATTCCCGTTATTACACGGGAGTCCTGATGCAGCCTTGGCGCTCTCCTCCCGCCCAGCTCTAGGGCCCACGCAGGGCGGCCTTCCTGTCCACTGTGGCCTCATGAGTGCTTGCGGGCGGCCTGGGCCCACACCTGTATCGCCCAAGCAGCGCATTACAGGTCGCAGACCCTGGTGCCTTCCCCATCAGTGCTAGGACCACTTTCAGAGCCCCTGCTAGGAGCAGCGCGAGGAGTGTGCGGAGCTGAGGCGGGCAGGCCTCACTTCCGCCTTCTCTGCAGACATGGAGGTGGAGCCAGCCAGGAAGGGAGAAGAGGAGCAGGAGCAGGGGGCTGCAGGGCCTGCTGCGGTCAAGGAAGAGGGGCCGCAGCTGGAGAACGGACACAGCCCTGAGGAGCACGAGGAGTCTGTGGGCACAGACTCTGGGCAGGAGCTCAGCTCAGAGGCCCGGAGCCTGCGCTCGGGCACCTACGGGGACCGCACAGAGTCCAAGGCCTATGGCTCCGTCATCCACAAGTGTGAGGTGCGGGTCGCGGGTGGCGCCAGCCTTCTGCCACCCTCGGGCTGCAGCCCCTCACGTGCGCCCTTCCTCTGCCCACAGGACTGTGGGAAGGAGTTCACGCACACAGGGAACTTCAAGCGGCACATCCGCATCCACACGGGCGAGAAGCCCTTCTCGTGCCGCGAGTGCAGCAAGGCCTTCTCTGACCCTGCTGCGTGCAAGGCTCACGAGAAGACGCACAGGTACCCGCCCTGGCCTCCCCCGCTGCGGGCCACGCTCTGGGCCCCAGCGAGCGCCCCTCCCTGTCTGTGCCTTCCGACCACCAGCCCGCTGAAGCCCTACGGCTGCGAGGAGTGCGGCAAGAGCTACCGGCTCATCAGCCTGCTGAACCTGCACAAGAAGCGGCACTCGGGCGAGGCGCGCTACCGCTGCGGGGACTGCGGCAAGCTCTTCACCACCTCGGGCAACCTCAAGCGGCACCAGCTGGTGCACAGCGGGGAGAAGCCCTACCAGTGCGACTACTGCGGCCGCTCCTTCTCCGACCCCACGTCCAAGATGCGCCACCTAGAGACCCATGACACCGACAAGGAGCACAAGTGCCCGCACTGCGACAAGAAGTTCAACCAGGTGTGGCTCCTCCCAGGCCTGGGCAGCTGCTGGTGGCACTGAGGAGACCTGGGGCCAGAGGGCAGCACCCCGTGTCTGCAGTGACCCTCCACCAGGATGGTGCTCCCAGCTGCTCTGCCCTGATGGAGTCGCTGGAATTTGATCAGGAAGAACTGGGTGGGGTAGCTTTCCTTTCGCTGCTGGGACCCGGAACGCCGGATGTGGAGCCATCTCCAGCCCCCTGGAAGACCTAAGAATCAGTGGTTCCCTGCAGGAGGGGTTGGGGAGGGCAACAGAGGCCAAGGTCTGTGGGGTGGCCCTTCTGACCCCCTCTCTGGGCACAGGTGGGGAACCTGAAGGCCCATCTGAAGATCCACATCGCAGACGGGCCTCTTAAGTGTCGGGAGTGCGGGAAGCAGTTCACCACCTCAGGTAGGCCTAGGACTGCCCTGGCTGCCCTCACGCCCCTGCTCCTCACCCCCCTCTGCCCCATGCCAGCCCTGCCATGGTCTCACCACAGGGAACCTCAAGCGCCACCTACGGATCCACAGCGGGGAGAAGCCCTACGTGTGCATCCACTGCCAGCGACAGTTTGCTGACCCCGGCGCTCTGCAGCGGCATGTCCGCATCCACACGGGTGGGTGAGCAGCCCCCGCGCTCTGGGGCCATGGAAGGAGCACAGGGGAGAAGTGAGTGCTGATGCCTCCCCGCCTCTCCCCACAGGCGAGAAGCCGTGCCAGTGCGTGATGTGCGGCAAGGCCTTCACTCAGGCCAGCTCCCTCATCGCCCACGTGCGCCAGCACAC
Source organism: Aplodontia rufa (assembly GCA_004027875.1). Lineage (NCBI taxonomy): Eukaryota > Metazoa > Chordata > Mammalia > Rodentia > Aplodontiidae > Aplodontia > Aplodontia rufa. Next base: position 14,986 of record PVKS010016387.1, on the reverse strand, counting down.
TGGGGAGAAGCCCTACGTCTGCGAGCGCTGCGGCAAGAGGTGCTCTTCTCTCCCCGCCTGGACCTTGCAGGGTCCCAAACACTGCCCACAGGGAGTGGGCCCTCTTCCCAGGCTTTGCCCCCAGGGTCCTCTCCTGTCCAGGAGATGGGGGCAGAAGCCCCAGTCCCATCCCCAAATCCCAGCTTGGGTGGATCAGTCTAAGCCCTTCCTTTTGGCCCTGCAGATTTGTCCAGTCCAGCCAGCTGGCCAATCACATTCGCCACCATGACAACATCCGGCCACACAAGTGCAGCGTGTGCAGCAAAGCCTTCGTGAACGTGGGGGACCTGTCCAAACACATCATCATCCACACTGGTGAGCACACGCCCACCACCTGCAGGTGGGGGATGGGGGAGAAGGGGGACCCCCGGATCCCAGCCTTGGCTGCCGGCACTTGCTGCAGGTGGCCCTGGAGGCCGTTCAGTTGGAAGTGTGGACCCTCTTAGAGCTTCCGGGGGGCCAGGTGCTCCTGGAGGCACTGTCAGCTCTGGTGGCCGCCCCAGAGAACTTCCTGCTGGAAAAGACGGGGCTGCACGGGAAGCCGGAAGCCTGGAGGTCCTCCCACCCCTACCCCGGCTGCCCTCCACCAAGGCAGGAGCGAACCTTGCCTCCCCCCAGGAGAGAAGCCTTACCTGTGTGACAAGTGTGGCCGCGGCTTCAACCGGGTGGACAACCTGCGCTCCCATGTGAAGACCGTGCACCAGGGCAAGGCTGGCATCAAAATTCTGGAACCCGAGGAGGGTGGCGAGGTCAGCGTGGTCACTGTGGATGACATGGTCACGCTGGCCACAGAAGCACTGGCAGCCACGGCCGTCACTCAGCTCACAGGTGTGGGCCGTGGGCAGCAGAGGGTAGTCAGCAGCAGTTCGCCCTAGGTGGCAACAGTGGGGCGGTGTCTGTGGCCTTTGCCTCAGGGCCTGCCCATTCCACCCACAGTGGTACCAGTGGGGGCTGCGGTGACAGCTGATGAGACAGAAGTACTTAAAGCCGAGATCAGCAAAGCCGTGAAGCAGGTGCAGGAGGAAGGTGAGGGGGGCGCCCAGGGTGTGAGCACTGGTGAACCAAGGACTCTTCTTGCCCTGACTGCTACCTCCACCTCCACAGACCCCAACACCCACATCCTCTATGCCTGTGACTCGTGTGGGGACAAGTTCCTGGATGCCAACAGCCTGGCCCAGCATGTTCGAATCCACACCGCCCAGGCGCTAGTCATGTTCCAGACTGACGCAGACTTCTACCAGCAGTATGGGCCAGGCCACACGTGGCCCGCCGGGCAGGTGCTGCAGGCCGGGGAGCTGGTCTTCCGCCCTCGGGACGGGGCCGAGGGCCAGCCCACAATGGCAGAGACCCCACCCACAGCTTCTGAATGCCCACCGCCTGCTGAGTGAGCAGGCAGCCCTTCTCCTGACTGTTTATTTAAGGGTGGATGGCACCTTAGAACTGAAAAGGGTGGCCGTTCCCTAGACAGAATAAATTGGATTATTTTCTAATGCTGCCTACAGCTCCCTGTGGAGGTGGGTGGGGAGCTGGCAGCTCTGGCTGATACCACAAAAGGGCTACTCCATCCAGGGACCAGCCTTCCTGAACAGCCCTGCTATCGCTCCTGTGGGAGTGGAGCCCAGGACCTGTCTACACCCAGGCCGGCTGCTTTGGTCGAGTTGGGGTACGTATGAGCAACACTTTGGGGCCAAGACCTCAGGCCTGCACTGTCTCCTGAGGGAGCACCACTGTGACGCTGCTCTCCCTCTGTCTAGGGGACCGGTGAGCTGGGAAAGGGCCAGTGGGCAGGACAACTGCTCACGGAGACCCAGGCAGCTGAGAGCCTAGCTCTGCCTCCACCGCTGAACCAAGCTCAGCCCAGAGCCTCACTGGCTTTGGCCCTTTTAACCGTGTCTTGCTGGGCCTGGCTCTGGGGGCCATTCCAGCCAGGCAGGCAGAGGAGCCTCCCCAAGTGCATCCAGGGTCTCCTTCCTACCCTGACCGCAGCCCTTGCCTCTGGACCCCAACACCCACATCGTCCACTCTTAGTTTTATTCTGTATCAGGTCCGAAGTGCCTTCCGCATCACCTGGGAAGCATCTGGGGCCTTGAAGTTTCATAGATCTTTGTCCACACCTGACCTTGAAACGAGGTGGCAAGTGCAGGTCTGTGACCAGGCGCACAGGCAGAGGAGCATGTAGTGCTCCGTTTACTTCGCCAGAACCCTTGCTGGGCACTGAGACCAAGCCACTCTCTTCCTTTGGGAACATGTATTTGCCCTGAATCAGTGGGGTCTCCACCTGGAGGGACAGGAAGGAGCAAGGGGCCACCTTGTGGGGGGGAGCAGAGCTGGCAACAGGGCTGGCCCTCCTGGGGCTCCCCCACAGCCCTCCCATCTTCCTGCACAGCTCCACAGGTCCGTCTGTAGGACCCCATGGATACTAAGAGAAGCCACCAAGCCTGTAGTCCCCACAGCCCTGTCCCCAACCTCAGCCCTAGCTGGGGCCACTGTCCCCGCCCATCCTTGTGTCTGGAAGCAGGCACAGGATAAACAGAGTCCCAAAGAGAAGCGCTAGGTCAGGCTGTGCCACCCTGAGAAGGGAAGAGGCAGACAGGAGGCCAGCCCTTGCTTCAGGTGCTTCCAAGTTTGCAAGGGGGTGGTTTCGTTCCGTATCGGAATCTGAAGTGCCTTCCGCATTGCCTGAGAATGAACCTTGGCGCGTCACCGGTTTCTTACACTGCAGCACTGGGCAATGTTGAAAACATTCAGCGTCGGTGACAAAAAAATCTCTTCCGTACCACATGAAATGCTCACTGGGGAGCATTAGGTGGCAGAAAGGAAAGAAATCCTATACACAGATCTAGCGGTGGGCAGAAGCTATGGCAGGGTGAGGGCTAGCTCGTCCCATAAGCCAACGACCCTTGGTTCCCCTGCCCGAGTGACAATCACATTCACACTTGAGGTGTTTTGTATTTTTTAATAAAGTTTGTAATCCAATGGACACACAAAACAAAACTGCGCTGAGAAAAACAGTTTCATAAATTAATAAGTGTTAGGAAGTTGGGGAGAGGCCCAGGTCACAGGAGGAGGGGATTGGCCAGTCTTTGTACAGGTGCTGTGACACTTCCACATCGCAGGAGCAAGGCCCGTGCTGTAACGAAGTGCACTTATACAAATGAGTGACGATACAAAGTCTGAGTATGAAAATAAGATTTTTCTCTGAAAACACATTTTTGGCACAGATTAAAAAAAATGTATGTTGGGGAAATTTGATTTTTTTTTAAAGTCAGTATTATATATATTTATATATATTATATATTTATATATACACACACATCCGAGTTCTGCATATTCCACCAAGGAAGAAAATCTTTCTGTGTTTGCTCTTGTTCGACTGTAGACTGTACATCCCAGTGAGTTAAAGGTGGTGGCAGCAGGAAAATGAAGAAAGGTGACGTGTCCGATGAGCAGGGGGAGGGAGGAGGCGGGGCAGAAAAACCCAGTGAAATGTTCCTTGACCCCAAGGTTTCAGCAGAAGTTCCAAGTCCTGCACGAGTCCGCAACGCATGTTCACGTACACCACGATGTCCCAAGTGTCACAGCCTGTCTCCACTGTGCAAAAGTCCAAGTCACTAATTTAGTGCAAAGGCAGTTCTGCTTTCTTGTTTCTTAAAAACAAAAAACAAAAAAAAAAAAAAAGGAATTCTACTGCCCTGTTCCTTTTCTCTAAAAAGAGGAGAGAAACAGCCCCAACGTGTCTGTGAATCTGTCGGTCGGTGGTCTGTCCTGGGCAAAAGCGTCCTGTAAACATACAAGGTAGCAGCACCACCGCCCAGAGGTCTGTCCCACGGAGCTGGGCAGGCGCACGGGCGCGGGAGGATGGCATCTGTCCCTCTGCAGCTTGTCCTCTACCTGGCTGGGTTGTCTGGTTGGTGTTCATTTTTTGCAGCAGAGCCTTGGGAAAATGCCCTGAGGGGATGACCTTTGAGTGGCTCACACAGAAGCAATGACAATCATGAGATGGGGGGAGATGTTGGAGATGCTGGCAAGGAGATCCGGGGCCAGACGGGACAGGTGACTCTCGGAGAACTCGCAGGGTGGGAAGATCTGCAGCACATAGGCGGGCTGGAGAGGGGCAAGAGAGAAAGTGGGACCTTGTGTCTTCACACACCCTCCCCACCACTTCCAACAGGCCCTGGAGAGGCGCGCTGCAGAGACAGCCTAGGTTTGCTTCCCAACCACGACCATGGCACCAGCAGAAATCAGTACCGAGATGCTCTTGCCACCTGTCCCCAAGCCTCTACATCCAGCTCAAGAAAATCCTAGGCTGTTCTCTCAGTTCTCTTCAACAGTGGCCACCCCTACACACTGCTTGTCAACTTTATCCAAAAATGCCTTTTTGTCCCAGGCGCTCTGGTTGGCACTGGTAATTCATGCCAGCAGACTAGTCTGCCCACCTGTTCTAGACCAGCCCAACCTGTGCACTTGTGGGGGTGGGGCAAGAGCACAGACTGACCTGATTGGAGCCAGGATTGGGGACGTTGATGATCCCGGCTGCCTGCTTGGCCTGTAGGTAAGTGATGAAGGCAGCCTTAAGGGACTCAGTCTGGCTCACCACATCCTCTTGGTCACGACCACAGGGCAGAGCCAGCAGCAGACAGTAATCAGTCTCCACCTGGGGCAGAGAGGCCAGTGGTCAGGGGGTCTCTTACAAGCAGCAGTCCCATGTCCAACCCAGGTGTTAAGCCCATTAGAACTCTCCTCTCCTTTAAGATGACCTTATAAGTTCACCCTAGTAGTTTAAAGAAAAACAACCTTGTTTCTGGGTTCTAGAGACATTTTACTTCTCCAAGGAGGAAAGAACACACCTTTCACTGTCCGTGTGAAGAACACAATTACTGGGCAAGGTGTGGCTCAGGCAGAGCAAGCCCTTGCCTAGCAGGCACATTGGCCTAGTTCCCTCCCCAGCCACCCCCCTGCAAAAGAAGAAAAGTATTCCATTACTGTGTCTCATGCCAAGAGATAGCTGATGAAGGCCACCTGTGTCTTCCCTCCCTGTGGATAGGGCCAGGCGCCTAGCGGGGCCTTACCGTCATTCTTCGGGCAACCCCTTCCAGCTGTGAGGCCTCCAACCTCATTCTCTGGGCGATCCTCAGAGGGGGGCCTCCCTCAGAGAGCGGGAGGGACCGATGGGCCAGGACGTTGTTGCCAGAGACAAAGTGGAGCTGCACAGCAGCCGTGTCATTCTTGAGGGCCAGCAGACCTTGCCACACGATGGGGTACTTCTGCTCGCAGGGGAACAAAGCAGAAGCGAGCTCAGGGCTGGAGAGCCAGCCATGCCGGACATAGCCCTAGGCACCTGGTGTGTCAACTGGGGATCTTAGGACCCTTAGCGTGGCAGTTTGGGGAGGGGAGGAGCTTACCTTCAGAAGCTGGACCATATCCACAGGTCTCTGGGAAGTCAAGTGTGGAGAGGAATCTTGTTTGGGGGCTGGCTGGGATTCAGTGTGTGTCAGAGTCAGTCCTGGTGGGGTACTGGGGCCTGAGGTTGTAGGAACAAACAAAGGCTGCTTTGGGGCAGCCTGAGAGGGAAGAGGAGCTGGGACATCAGGCTTCATGGAGACAGACACGGGGGAAGGGTAGGATGTCTGGCTGGCTTCCACTTGTGCCCGCTGAACCTGGGCGTGGGGCTCAGGTGGCCTGTTTGCAGGGACTGTTGTGAGGCGAGGCTGCTCGATTCCTCCTGTCTGGGTCCCCTTTGCCTCTTGGGAGACCTGAGGCATCTTGCTAGTTGGTGGCTGGCCAGGCTGGCAGGATGGCACAGGCGGGGCAGGCTGTGTGGATTGTGTGGGCTGAGTGGGCTGCAAGGCTTCACCTTCAGGAGGGCCCTAGAGTTGGGAAGGAAGGCAAGGGACAGAATCAGAGTCTGCTGTGCATAAGTCCCTGACCCCAACAAAAGATCCAAAGAGCCACAGGAAAAAGTTCAGCTGTGGGGCATCTCAAATTCAGTCCACAGAAAGCTTTAACCAGTGACTGCTCTTGGGGACCCAGGTAAGGAGAGGACACCTGTTACCTCCCTCCCCATCCCTGCATGGAGAAGCCACCACACCAATCATTCCCACAGAGCTCCTTCCCCAAATCCAGAGCTTTCCACAGTGTGATCCGACCTTGTCACCCCCAGGATTAGGAAGTCCCCGGTAAGCCCAAGCTTGCCCGCACCTTGACAGAGTCGTGGCCCAAAGGCTGAATTCCTAACCCACCTCTGCTTCAAAGCTGCAGAGCCCACGACCAGGAGATGTGGGGAGACACCTAGCTCCTCACCTGGGCTGGAGTCTTGGTCCGGGAGGGTAGCCCAACGGAGGAAGCAGCAGGAAACTGAGTGTGTGTGAGCTGCGCCGGGGTGTGGTAGGTCCGGATGTCACCGTATCTGTACTCTTGAAACAACTCCCCACTGGAATGCACGATCTGCACCCCGTGGGTCACCACCACCGGTGGGGTCAGAGGCAGTCCTTGCAGTTGGTTGCTGGGGGTGACGGTGAGGATGCGGGCTTCGCTGTGAGGGGCGGGGGCAGGGGCAGGAACAGGGGCAGGTGCTGTCTTGGCATCTGATGTCTTGGCAGCCTCTTTCCCCGGTTGCTGAGGGGCCTTGCTGGCTGGTGGCACCTTCACTACGCCCTCTGTGGCCCTGGGCTGCTCACTGACTGCTGTCACGTGAGGGTGCACCATGATTCTCACGTCCCGGGGCACAGTGTATGGGTGCAGTCGGTACTCCGACTGCATGACCAGCACCTCTGACTGCACAGGGGCCGCAGCTCGAGCCACGGGGAGGTGGTAATGCACTTCCTCCTCGGGAGGGTGCTGCGAGGTGAGAGCAGGCGCTCCGGCTGTGGCTGGCTGTGGTGTGCCGGCACGCTGCGGGGCCCTGACCTCTATTTGCTGGGGTTGCAGGGGGGCCCGAGGAGAGTGAAGCGTCTCTGGTCGGATGCTGTAGGTGATGCTGGGAAGCGTGGGTGCACTCATTCTCACCTCACCCTGTGACAAGTGTCCTAGGGACACAGTCTGGGTGATGCTGTGGGGTGGCATGATGACAGACTGCTCTGGGTGTATGCTGGAAATGAACTGAGGCACTGGAATGCCTGCAGCCAGCATGACGGTGGCATTGGTAGAGAGTGCTGTAGAAGTGGTGCTGCTGGGGTGGCATGCCCTTGGGAATGGGGATGGCACAGGCCCGCCTGGCCGAGGAGAATGTGCATCTGGCTTCGCGGCTGCCAAGTGGGAGACAGTTCGATCCGTTGGGGTGCTGGGCCCTGAGGCGATGTGGTTCACTTCAGCAGGCAGTTTGCTGGGCAGAGCCGGAGGATGGTGGGGAGTCAGCGTAGAGCCCAGATTCGCTGGCTGAAGGACCTTGGTCTCGATTTTGAGGGTGACAGGATCAGTGAGCTTTTTGTTAGTGGTGACTATGCTTGGGGTAAGTACCAGCTGATTGTGCACCAGCACTGGGGGTGTGTTTATGCCCTGGGTGAGAACCTTCACTGTGCCACCCTGAGTGACAGGTGTGGACACAGAGAGGTGAATGGGCTCTGGCTTCTCCAAGGATTGACGGTCGGCCTTCACGGATGAAATCACAGGGGAAGCATTGTACGTCTGGGCTGTGAGGACCAGGGTGGAGTGGGTGGCCACGTTGGCAAAGCCTGGGGGAGCCTGAGGGCCTTTGGATGCAGGTTGCGATGGTGTGACAGAATCGGGTTTGACCTGGGACTTTGACACTGATTGCTGAAATTCAATGTCCATTGCACTGGCAGGAGGTATCTGGCTAATCTTGGCGCTGATTCGTTGTGGGCCTTCAGTCTTCTGCCCTGAATAGCTGAGGAGCACAACCCCTTCCGAAGTGTTCACACGAAGCCCGGGGCCGGAGCCTGTGTCTGCCTGACGGTCATCAATCACAGACATGGACCCAGGGTGGAAGCGACTGTTTTCATTACTGCTCGATCTCTGTCTGCACTTTGCTGATGGTGCGATCACTGCACCCGTCACAGCTGCCGCACCTGTTGTGGCAGTCACACCACCAGATGCAGCAGTCACTGTCCCTGCTGTGACTGTCACCGCCCCTGCAGTGGCATTCACCGCGCCTGTGGCTGCGTTCACTGCACCTGTGGCTGCGTTCACCGCGCCTGTGGCAGTGTTCACTGTTCCCACTGTGGCATTCACTGGAGTGGTGAGGACATTCACTGGTCCCGTCAGGACGTTCACAGGCCCCTTCAGGACGTTCACGGGCCCTGCAGGGGTGCTCACCAGACCTTTCAGCGTGGCCACTGAGCCCTTCACTGGGCCTTTCAGGGCATTCACTGGGACCAGGGAGACATTCACCAGGCCAGTCAAAGCACTCACCAGGCCGGTCAGCGTCTGAGGAGCTGGTTTTGCCAGCGTTATCTTTTGCGAGTTCTCCAAATCAATGCTGACAGGCATACGGCTAATGACAGATGTAATTTTAGGGGCAATGGCTGGAGTCACCTTTTCCTTGTCAGTGGCTACTGGAGCCTCTGGGGCTTGCGTGTCAGAGGCCCTTGTTACTGCAGCTGCTGGTTTCTCTTCTAAAGGAGGCTTCTTAGATTCAACTGGAGGGGGCGGTGCCTCCTGAAAGCAAGGGGCAGCACTCACAGGCTCTGCAATGGCTGTAGTGACACTGGTGGAAGTGACGCCTGTGGCAGATACGTACTTGGGGTCCATGAGGATCTTCCTCAATGTGCTGGAACTGGTGTCCACATCAGAGGCCTTTGTGTCTGGGGGAAGAGCTGGAGACGGAGTGGACTGAGTTTGCGGCTCCTCCTGCCTTGTGATCCATTCTGTCACCTTAGCAGGGGGACTCTGGTTTGGAATTCCCCCAGAGGTGACAGGAGGTGGGAGATTTACTGCAGTCACAGAAGGAATAGTAGGTGGGGGTATGCTTGAGTCACTGGGAGGGGTCACTGGATCACTTTCAATGATTGAATGTACCTTGAACCTGGCTTGAGGCTCGTCCTCCACTGGTGCTGGCTGGGTAGGAGGGGGAAGGTCCGGGGGTGCAGGTGCTTTGGTTGGGGTCTTTTCCTCCACACTGCTTTCCTGGGGCAGACTCTCCGGAAGTGGAGTCACGGCCGGATCAGAAGCACATGACTGAGGGGGAGTGGAATGGGGCTTTTCACTCTGCTTTTCCTCCTGCGGAGGTTCCGGGGCTTGCACCGCTGTCTCTTCATCTGCTGCAGGGTTCTTGCTCTGAGCTTGGGCAGGCTCAGAGGCCTGAGTCTCCGCGGCAGCACCTGCCTTCTTGCTTGCATTGCGTTTGCGGCGTGACCGCGTTGTCTTCTGGCGCCCTTTGTCCTTACGAGTAAGAACAACTTCTGCTTCTTTTGATGCTTTGGCTTCCTGCTCGGGCTGGGAAGAGTCACTGCTGTTCCCTCTGGCTTCCTTGGCATCTGCTGAGCTTGATGAGGTGTCAGAGGTGCTGGCTGGTGGCCCTGAAGATGCCGAGGTGGCCTCAGTCTCCAAGATGCCAGACACGGCCTCATGGGTCTCAGGCTCCATGCTTTGCTCTGGGGGCTGCAGCGCCTGTGTCTGGGGCTGGAGGTCTGTCTGAGAAGCTGCAGGGTAAGGGGGAGGGGCAGGGAAGTTTTCTGGCTCCCCAGAAATGTCATTGATGATGGAGCCAATGGCTGCAGCCAGTTCAGTTTCACTTGCCTGGTGTGCAGGCTTGTCCTTCTCCTCTGTGGCAGGTCCCTCAGATGTGCCTGTAGCTGCTGCCTTGAAAGCACCAGCGGAGGTCTCCGTGAGCTTTGCGATATTCTGCACCGCCTGCTCAAGCTCCGTCTGCTTGGCTAGCTGAGTGACTTCTGGGGACAGCTTAGAAGCAGATTCCTCTTCCTTCTCCAGTTCCTTGTTGGGATCAACTGGGTCACTTTTCAGCTGGGATGCGGAACTATTACTGTCCTTTTGGGGACTCTCACTTTTCTCAAGGGAGATTGCCACAACCCCAGCTTCTGTGTCCACGGCCTGCCCGGCAGTCCCCTCAGTCACACCAGGACTGGCAGCTACGTCCATGTTTTTCAGATGGGCAGCTCTGTCCACTGCTGACCTAGAGTTTCGAGATCTTCCTCTCTTTGATTTGGAATTTTTTTCAGGAGCTATTTTTTTCTCCACTGTGTCAACTGGGGCCACCTCAGGGGCATTTTTCTCCGTGCTGGTTTCTTTTCGATCACGTTTCTGTTCGCTTCCTGTTTCTTCTTTATCAGCCTTGGATTTGGTGTTATTTTCTTTCACGTTCGTCTGAGCACTCACCTCAGCGGCAGGCTCGGCGCGTTCCGCATCAGCTTTTGGTTCATTCTTCCCCCTTTTCCCTTGGGGGCCACCTGAGGCTGCCAATTTTTGAGACCGGGGCGATCTCCACCCCTCAGCTGGCCTGGGGGTCTCCGCGGGCTCCTTGGTCTCGTGGTCGTCCTCCTCATCAGCTCGCCGGCGTGTTTTGGGTGGCCGTCCCCTGCGTGGGGTGGTGGGGACAGCCGCGGCCTCCTGGAGCTCCCGTTCCAGCCTCTTCCTGGTCATTCGTGGCTGCTCAGCGGGCTCTTTGGCTGGGGAGCGGCCTTCATGGTCAACCATGGTCGCGTAGACACTCCTGACATTGCGACGCCTTGTTCGGCTGAGAGGCAAACTTGGCTCCAGGTGCTCAGGGTCCCCTGCAGAGGTTTTAGAAGCACTCCTTGTGATTTTCTCTGCCTCCATCTTCAATTCTAGAAGCTTCTGTGCTTCTCCCCGAGGGGAATTGGCCCGCTTCAGTTTTTCCCGGTCTATCCGCTCACTCTTCCTTGTGACAGGCTTCTCCACCACGCTGGCTGCTGCCGCCTGAGCAGGGGCCTTGGATCGTTTACTTTTGGTGGGCTTCTTATCTTTTGCAGCAACTGGAGGATCAACCTCTACATTTTCAGGAGCTGGAGGCTGAACCTCAGGAACAACTTTGGCATTTTGATCTGCGTCAGGCTCGACACTCACAGCTGCATCTGGCTTTCCTGCTTTTGGCTCATTCGCTTCCTCAGGCTTCTGAGTCAATTTTGAAAGTTGCTGGGTACTGTCAGGCTCCGGATCCACGCTGCTCTCTCCCTGGGAAAATGAGGCCCCAGGAGGCAGAGGCTTGGTATCCATGTGAGGCAGCTGATCAACAGGTGGACTTTCTTCAACTGTGGGAGGCGCCACAGCAGCATCTTTGCTGGTGTCTGCACCGAGGGGCAAGTCCACTTGTTCTGGTTGTTCCACAGGGACAGGAGCCACTTCAGGTATGGATTTTGCTTCTTCTGATACAGTGGCTGGCTCCGCAGTCTTCTCCTCTGTCACTGAAGGCACCTCTGCTGTTTTTTCACTGGTTGTCTTCTCTGGTGCTGATGGCACTGGTTCTGGGGTTACCGTTGTGACACTAGGAAGCCCTATCGAACATGGGGTTCTCAGCTCCGACTCTTTATTCTCAGAAGCAGATTCTGGGGTCTTGGGTTGGTTCTCTGTATCTTCCTGTTTCTCAAGCCCTTTGGGCTTTTGGTCTTTTTCTTTCTCTTTCTGCTGCATTCGTGTAAGCTCCATAAACCTGCTATGGAACAGAACCACCGGCTCTTGCATGGAGTCACCTGTGCTGCTAGCTCCCTCAGACGCCTGCCTCCCGTACAACCTCCCACAAGTGCAGTCAGACTCTTCATCTTTCCTCTCCAGATGCTGCAGTCGCTTGGAATCTTGTTCAAAGATTGAGCTATGTAAAAATCGGGAGGCAAACAGTTCTTGCCTTTCCTGCTCCTCTTCTTTATGATCATCTTTTTTATCATCCATCTTCCCTTCTGAATCAGTCCTGATTTTCTTCTTTTTCATGTACCAGGATGGAATAGGCCTTGGAGCAGAGTCAACCTTTTCTTTATCTTTGTTGTTTCGAAAATTAGCAAAACGGGAGTCCCAATCCAGAAAGGACCAATTTTCTTCTCGGGATGAAGAGAGGGATTTAGCTCTTTCAAGCAAAGCTTTAGTGTCTGGCGTGATTGTCTTATCCAGTGCAAAAGAATAGAATTTGTTCCTTTCTAAAGAACTAGAGAGTCTTTCATCTCGCTCACGTAGTTTGTCTTCTCTGTCCCTCAATAAAAAAGACAATCGGGAACCTTCATATAGTGCAGAGGCTCTGGGGGAATGGGATTTGTGTTCCCCATCTTCATCAGAATCAGAAGGCACCTCGCCAGGTTCCAAATCTCGTACAGACCTCTTTCGCAGGCTGTCTCTCTTAATTATGCTGTTTGGGAAGCTCACATCAAATCTGCTGCTGGCATCCTGTTTCATTTGCGAGTCCCAACGGTTTAATTCATCTTCAGAATTCAAGACAGACAGCTTTAGCTTGGCCATATCTGCCATCTGTTCCCTCCTGCTAGAATCATAAGGGTTAAATTTTAAGGACTCTTCCCTCACTGTTATGTTAGCATATGGAAGACTTTTCTCCTCCACTCTAGGAGACCCTTTTACTGACATCAGCCGAGGAGAGCCTAGGGGATCATCATCCTCATGGAAGGAACCATGGTGGATACTGGGGGAACAGCCTGTCCTTTCAGAATCTTCACTGATTTGGCGTGAACTTCTGTAATTCCTCTCTCTCTTGGTGCAGATATCAAAATCAACATGATCCATCCTTTTCTTCTTGCTGGGAGGTGAGTCGTCAGTGACATCTTGAGGAGGTTTGCCTACCTCATGAACAAGGCTGCGTCTTTCGTATTCATCTACATCTCTCTTTGGGCTGCCGGATTTCTCAGACTTGGCTGTCTCCATCTCCATCTGCTGTTTTCTGCGGCTCTGCTCCATCTGTTTTCGGTAACTCTGTGTGTGGTCAATGTCGATGCCAATTTTCTCTTCTGTATTTACTGCATGTGGTTTCTCCTGGCCTGATCTGCGTTCAGGTGTTTCATCACGAAGACTGCAATAGTTCTTCCTGACATCCTCTCTCTCTGGTCCGTGATCATCTAGGAGCTGCGGCTGTTTGAGCTGTGGTTTTGAAAGGATGGGTTTTTTTGAGTGGATTTCTTGATTTTCCACAGGTTCACCTACTGGTTCTCCCAGCCTTGCTTGTAGTTCTAAGCTGGGCCTTGAGCCAGACCCAGCTGAAACACTGGCAAGCTGCTGGCAGTCTTTGGGGCTAGGAGCAGCACTGAGCCTGTCCAGCTTGATTTTTTTAGATTCTCTTTTAAGAATTTCTTTTCTCACAGGCTTTCTTTCAGACTCTCCTTCCCTCAGCAGAATGACATCTCTAGATGATGCGTCAGGCTGTTTTTTTAAAAGCACCCGAGCATCTTCCATCTCTGGACTGCTTTTCTTGACTTCTGTTTTTTGCCTTTCTGCTTTCAAATTGGAATCTGCAAAACGTCTTTTCCTTGCCTCCAGCTTCTCCAGATCCGCAGCACTCACCCCGTCGGCAGTGTGCTCTGGCTTGAGATGCTTTCTGGGCTTAGGTCTGCCTTCCTTATCTGCCACTTCAGTGTGACTCAAAAGCACCTTTTCCTTCGGCGCTTTCACTCGGGCAGATTCCAGCTTAGACAGGTCTGATTTTGCAGGCTCAGTCTGAGAGACCTGAAGTTTCTGATCTAGGGCAGAAGACTTGCCAGGGTCATTATCAAGCCTCGATTTCAGCTTTTCCAGTGGAGTGTGGTCAATGACCTTTCCCTCCTTTTCCTTTACTCGTGTCAGAACCACACAGGGCACAAGTTCCAGGCGGTTTTTCGTTATCCCTTCTTTGCCGGCTTTCTCTCTGCTCAGTTTATTAGAACTCCTTGGTGTTTCAGGGCTCTGTTCTCGCTCATTCTCTTGGTCTGTTTCTGAAGACTGAGAACTAGGGCAATGAACTTTTCCTTTCCGTTTCTGCTTGTCGCTTTTGTCCTTTTCCACTTTTTCCTTCCGAATCAAGCGTCTCTCTCTCTCCACTCTCTCAGGATCAAAAGTTCGTTCTTTATCTGTCTTTTCATTTTTTGCATAGCGCTCCAAACGAGACTTGTCCACTTTATCGTACCGTGGAGGAGAGAGTGAGCTGCAGCTGCCACTCCGCTCTGAGGATCGGCTGTACAGTCTCCTCTCGGAATCGCTAGGTAGCCTCTCTGCCTGTGAAGGAGATGCACCAGGGCTCTGCGGACGTCGCAAGTGCACTGGGCTCTGACTTCGCTCTATAGGTCTCCTCTCATGGTCTCTGTCCCGCTCAGACTCAAATCTTTCTCGTTCTCTCTCCCGTTCCCTTTGTCTGTAACTATATTCCCGAATATCTTGTTCATAAGGATCATTCCTGTAATCCCTATATTCCCGAGGATCCTCATAATAGCGTGACTCATAGTAGTCTCCCTGGTACGTCTCCCATTCTGAGTAGAATTCTCTTCCTCGAGCTGCATAGTCCCGCCTGGAGTCCTCGGGATATGTGCCTGGAGTACGAACACTCTCATAGTATGTCCGATCTTGGTTGTAATCATAGGATCCCCTTCGCTCCTCTCTGCCAAAATGCAAAACAGATTACATTAGTTATTTTGCTTTCTTCTGCATTAGATCATAGACATGAGATCAGAAGTCTTTCTTCTAAAAATCTCTGACATTATTTAATCACTTGTAACTGTAATTGCTCTCCAACACAGCAGCCACTATCCATATGTACCTCTGAGCACTTAAAATTTTGCTAAATTGAGATGTAAAATACATAACAGATTTTGTACTTAGTTTTAAAAAAAACCACCTCAGATGTTCAAGGAGACCAAAATGCTAATATCCTGATTTCATCATTACATTGTTTACATGTGCCAAATTATCACACATATGTTCAATTATGTGCCAATTTTTAAAATGATTAAAAAAGTAACCCTCAATAATTTATTCAAATTAAATGTTAATATTTTAAATATAGTGAGTTCAATAAAATTAACTCCACTTTTCCTTTTTTTTTTTTTTTTTTTTT
>PVKS010016386.1:0-44078 GCA_004027875.1 Aplodontia rufa | reverse complement strand
GGTGTAGAAAGTGCAGGATCCTTCTTTTTTTTTGAGAAGTAAAAGGAGTAGGATTTATTTAGGAAGAAGAGCAGAGACTCCGCAAAGCAGAGGGGTACCTGGAAGCAGGACACCTTCTAATGGAGGTTAGGCCAGAGGTTATATAGATTTGGGGTATGAGCATAATTAACACTCATGCAAAGCAGGCATTGAGAAATGCATCAACTCCATTGGTTAAAATTTATGTAAAACAGGCATTGAAACTGGTCAAGAGCACCATTGGTTAAAACAAAAGGTGGCAAATACTTCCCAGTACCCGCCTGTGACCACGCCCATCTTAGTTGGGACAAAGGTGAGCCTCATGATCTTTTTGCATTTGAAGGCCCTGAGCATGCCCTGTCAATCACTCTCTGCCTCTACCAGCTAGCTCTTGGATGGGGGCCCTCTGTCCTGACTACCTAGCCATTTCACTGTCTCTCCTAATCTGTCTCATTCCCCACTCTGAAGAAGTATCCCTAACTGCAGTTAGGGAAAAATGGGCGATGATCATTCTGGCTACTTCCGGCTGATATGGGGCGTAGAATGGGGACGGCAGTCAGGGACCTTTCCCCAGAGGCCTGTCTATAAGGACTCCAATAGAAGCAGGGCTTTATTGTGGATTCCATGTGTAATGGCATCTTGCTGGTCAGGGCAACTCAGACATCCATGGTGACCAGTGGCAAGTGACTGGACAAGGCATTCATCAGGCAGGGAACATGTTAACAGGATAAACAAGAGAGCAAAGCATTAGTTTTTAAACTATTAGCACAAAAGCAATCATAATTAGCCATTCCCTGAAAAGTATGAAGACAGTGACTTTAAATCTTCAGTGGGGGCTATTTATGACTTTGGAAATATTAGTAAAGTTGTTAAAAACATAGCATTTAGTCCCATGTGATTTTGTAAAACAGTTTACTCTTTAGTGTTAATTTTTGCTTGGTAGAGATATTTCCTTTGGCTGTATAACTTCCCAGTTTTATTTACCTTTGAGAGAATTAATAAGCATACACCTTGAGCAATTTTTTAAAAAAGCCATTGTCTCTGTTGCTATAAATGTCCATGTAGGACTGAGGTTTGGTTATACTCTCCTGCCAGGTGTTTAAGACCAACTTGACCAAAAATGATCTTGTTCCTATCTATTGCTACAAGTCAGCTGAAATTTGCCAGGGTCATTCTTGGCAAACTTGTGAAAAGCCTCTTGGCTCTTCTACCAGTGGTGCCATCTGCCAGGATACATCAGGGTCTTGCTGACCACATGTGGCTTCCCTTGGAAGCATCTGGGACATTGCCCTTCAATGATTATCCTCTTTGCAGAATGTCCACTGGTTGGCCTTCTGTTCTCTAGGGTCACCTGATCCCCCTGATCGGGAGGTCTTGTTACCCAGAGTTGTGAAGCTTGTAGAACTTCCATTGTCCCCCCAGTTTTGCTGACCAAACAGGGCAAGGGTCAAAATATTGACTATTTAACTGATTTGCTTGATTTGGTGTTAAACATCCAGCAGGCCAGTTACACCAGTCTTAAAGTGGACATACTAAGTCACAGTTTAATTAGGATCAATAACAGTGCTTGAAATTAGTAGTGTATCTTCTTATCTGTCCTGTAGGTGATGGCATGTCTTAACTCAGGTTCTTCTGTTAGAAGTAGTACTTCTGTAAAACACTAATAAGCAACAGTTTTAAAGATTTGCAAGGAAAATACAATAAGGAATTAACAGGGGTAAATAAAGTTAATTCTACTTTGGAATCATAAGGTAGAGGCTGAATCCTAGCTCAGGCGAGGTCAACCTCTTGACAAATATTAAATGTTTTGTTTAACTGATTGTGCCAATTATATTCAACTTAATGTAACACACAAGCTTCTGAGATTTACCTTCCACAAACCTTCTGTGACTTACTTAGACATTATATTTCTTCATCCAGAAACATTTCTTTCTTTACCCAGGAACATTTCTTTCATTCTAATTTCCATATCAAAGCAAATGTCCATGCCTATAACCTTTTATATTTCTTTCCTACTTGTTGACCCTTTCTTAAATCTGCCTTCTGATACAATCCTGATGAAACTTCCATTGTTTCCAATTATCAGTGTTTTAAGAAACCTTGTTAAAGAATTAGACTTTGCCCTATCAGTATATCTTGCCCAGTTGCTGATTTTTCTGAATCTACATTTGGACGCAATTTTCAATCACTCTTAAGGTGAAATATTTTGTTTCATAGTACTGAAGTTAAACCAGCTGAAACTTTTGCACTCCTTGTGTACCTGTTACACCTGTTAGAATCTTAATTTAACAATTTTGCTTTCAGTGAAGATTCAGAGATGAAGTTTTTCCCATTTACCAAAAACTTTTTTAATAGACCCAAATATGTATTGCCTTACACAATTTAAGAAACCAAGAGCACCTGAATTTAATTAACAGCAGCGATGTTTCTTAACATACATAAAGATTAATCCCATTTATGTTATCAGACACGTGTAAACCAGAATAAGCTATTTTTCCCTGTTGAAGAAAAATCCTGGAAATAATGTTACACTTAACATTTACAGAAATTAATATTCTATTGGTTGACCACCTAGGAAATGTGGGTTAGTAATTTTAAAGATATTTTTACTCCTGTTTAACCAATTTAAATTGAGTCTCTTTAAATGTTTGAATCACGTGAACAGAAAGTTATTTGGATCCATTTTTAAAAATTTAGTTTGTGAGCACTCATTTAAGCCAATTTGGTACCAGGCCGACACAACGTACAACATATATGTAGACAAATATAACACAAGTGTGCACACTTACAAAAACCAATAGGA
This sequence comes from Aplodontia rufa, assembly GCA_004027875.1. NCBI lineage: Eukaryota > Metazoa > Chordata > Mammalia > Rodentia > Aplodontiidae > Aplodontia > Aplodontia rufa. The sequence goes on along the minus strand of PVKS010016386.1, from coordinate 41,257 downwards.
AACAGATTTTAGCCTCTCTGAATAATTGACCTTTGAGAAGACAGCAGTACAAAACCAGGATTAAACTCTAGTTAGACAAAATTGACCGAAAAATATATTTGGGTGCACTGAATAGGCGAGTCGCCAGTAAAATTGAGCTCAAAAAACAAAGTTTTCCCACAAAAAAGAAACAGCCGTATTTACTCCAGTACAGAGCATCCAAACGTCCCTAGACCATAGTGCACTTTCCCAGACATTGAAAGAATGTGGTAGCCTGTGAAATTCTCTGGAAAAGCTTTTTTAGAAAAGAAAACTTAGACATTTGAATTTTCCATTTTTCTTTCCTGTGTCCATTTGAAGAGAAAACTCTGCAAGAAGTCAGTGAAATTCTTGGGCCTTCCAAGTCAGCTTCCTAAAGCTGTGTCCCAGTTTGCAAAAGAATGCAGCCCTCTTCAGCATCTTAAAAGGCATGGAACCTGGAGCAGCTAGCACCTCCCAGATCCCTTTTGTTTTCCTTCCTCTTTACTGAAACTTAGAGAATGGTTCCTCAGAGTATGGGGAAGTGCCTCAAACAGTTTGGATTTTTAAAAGTGACACTTTTTTCCTTGGCCTGGAACTAGTTTGGGTAGCCCCTCATGCAAGTCTAGCTGTAAGATGGAGTTATAATTTGTCATTTCTCTCTGTCCTCTGATTGACATTTGAGCCAGGATTGAATATCGAAAATATCTAGCATTTTCCTCAGGGTTTGACTGGCAAAGGAATACCGGTTTGAGTGCCTGTGCCAGAAGGAGTGTCCATCTGAAAGACAAGGGGGAAGAAGGCGTCCCTAGGCATCCCTCCATTGTCTCATATCAAGGAGTCCCTTGATCACCTGTGAACCTCAAAGTGGTTGGCGACCACCCCCTGAGGCCTGACTAGGACTGTTGAGTCGGTTGGATTAGTTGCCATTACTGGCTCATTCCTCAAAGTCCCCTCACTCAAAGAATCCTTCCCTCAAAACGTTAGCGACCACGTATTGAGGCCTGACTAGGATTTGGGCAGGTTGGATTTAGTCGCTCCTTACCAACGCATGACCCCAAAATCCCTTCTGTGTTCTTTCCCTCTTAAAGGGAAAAACCCTGATTTCCCTGGGTCAAATTGAGAAGCACTGGCAACCGTGTTGAGCATCTCAGAGGCCAACAGCTTTCTTAGCTATAATTTTGAGGGAGAGAAATTTCAGAGAAGCATGTACCCTGGACAAATTAAGTCTTTCCTGATGACTATATTTGCCTTTTTACTCATTTAGGGTGAAAGTTCTTTCCTAGTTGCATAAAGCAATCATATTTATAGAGCCAGGAGAGATGTCCCCCTTGTTACAGACCCAAAATCTGAAACCATTAACCTAGTAGGTGGGGAGGGAGAACGGACAAAATGTCTTGCAGCAATTAAAATGAAAGCCATGGGTTTTTCCTAGTGAAACTGGCAGAGTTAGAAATCTTGAGACCTAGGAGGATAAGAATACTTTTTCTAGTCTGACAAAACATAAACTTGGCAAAACTGAAGGTCAGTGAAATAGAACCTGAGATTTAGCTTTCTACCAAGCAGATAAAAGGCAGAGTGACAAAGGAGATTAAAATGGAGATGAACTTGCTCACGCACTGGTAGATTGGTGGACAAGACTCTGCCCCAGAATTTTCTGAGAAGCAATCTGAGCGAGGCCTGCCTCTACCATTGGGCAAGAAACCATGAAAAATTAAAGTGCAGATGGAGTTTCCACGTGTGATCAATCCGGTTTTGGCCATCTCTAGAGACCCTGTGTTCACACTGGGGAGTAGCCCCAGCCAGAGAACTAGGGTGCCCTTAGTAGAGACTTCAGCTTCTCGATCAAGCGGACCTCCGCGAAAGGAAACTGGAGCAAGAGCAAACCAACATTCTCTCCGCCAAGGCGGGAGGGATTGATAGTCTCATTCCAGCAAAGCCTGTCCCCTGGGTCTTAAGTTCGGCAGCCGTGCTAGTAGCTGTTAATTGGCTGGCAGGGTCCTGGTATTTTGATAGAGATAAGGTGTACAAAATGGAGTATAGGACTCCTGGAAGAAAAAGTGATAGAGCAATTGTCCATTTTACTCACCCTTCCGAAGAGAATTCCCGGTCAGGGAACCAAAATGATGCGGGGTTTTTGAGATGAGGCTGGATTCTCTCCTCCCGCTGGTGAATGGAGTCTGGGCCTGTACAGATTCCAGCAGCCAAAATAGCCCACTTCTAGTGTTTGTGCCATTCCCAGTTAAAACTGGGAATTTGGGCTGACTGCAGGTGTCTGCAGCTGAAAGTGTTAGCAGCTCTCCAGCTAAAAGCTGGGTGTTGCAGCTCTTGGTGGTGTGGAAATTCACCCCGGGAATTCGGCGCCAATTTTCTGGGTTCTTGTCTTCTGAATTTGAAGAATAAAATCCATGGACAATCATGGAAGGAGGAGTAAAAGGAGTAGGATTTATTTAGGAAGAAGAGCAGAGACTCCACAAAGCGGAGGGGTACCTGGAAGCAGGACACCTGTGCAGGATCCTTCTGAGCGTCACATGCCAAGACCTGCTGGAAGATGCAGGCCAGGGCCAACTGGGTCCTTTCCAGATCTGTGTTCCGCTGTGCAGGGAAGGCAAATAGAGAGGAGATGTGTGAGCATCTTGATTCGCCCACTGACAAACATTTACTGAATACCTACTGTGCACAGAGCAAATTTCAAAGGCTCACATGTCCTGTTGGGCTTTGGTAGGATGAAAAGTAACTTATCTTGGTCACCCCATGCCATTGGCAAGAGAGGGATTATCAGGGTCCACTTTGGTAATTAGAAAGCTTAAGTTTTCTATGAAGCTCCTGGCAGAGAGCTTGTTTCCCCAGGGGAAGCTGGGTGCCACACAGCTGAGGTTCTCATGGTCCTTATACCCATTTTACCCATGGAGAAGTTATGGGGTGGGAAGAAGTTGGCTTAGTTGGTCCTAGCCAATCTGTTAAGTACAGTAAACCATTCACTCTTGACAAGCGAGCAACTGAGAAATTGAACACAGTTCTTGTTTTATTTGTTTCTGTTCTGTGCCCACACATACACATACTATCTCTTTCTGTCTGTGTGTCTCTTTTTTTCCTCTGTGTGTTGGGTCCCAGAGCAAGAGTTACTGACTAACCCAATTGGCTTTTCTTCATACTCTCCAAAAGATATGAAGGCAAGTGTTTTTATTTCCAAAACACACCAGAATTAAATTGCCAAACTAAAGTTCACATCTGCATAAAATCCACTTGTGAGACAATGCATGTGCTACACTCTTTAAGAAATTCCCCAAACTCTTTTTCCCCCCAAGATAAACATTGTCTGAGAGATTTCTATTCACTATGCTAGTTCCAGGAGTTTTTGGCTTTGTTATTCCTTTAGTTTTGTGCATTCCCTGGCAGAGTTTTGTGTTCTTTCTAAGTTCACACAGATATTTTATTCAGCTTCCTGACCATCACTCTATCCAAACCTCTTGCTTGGGTGCTGGGACAGATTGTATTTTGCAAAGACCATCGGTCACACAAATGTACATTCCATCCTAAGAGCTCTTTCTACAATGCGACGCTGACCTCCTCCACTAAGAAGAGAGGCAGGCCCACACCTCACACCCTGGTGAACCCCTGGAGCTACCTTGACCAACAGAATGCAAGGAAAATGATGCTTTGGGACTCGCAAGGTAGATCATGGCTTCTGCCTGGCTTTCTTGGGTGCAGGTGCTCAGAACTGAGCCAATTTATTATAAGAAAGTGTAGACCACAAGGAGAGACTTCATGCAGGTGTTGTAGCCAAAACCCAACAGCCAGCATGGACCACCAGACCTGCAAGGGAGTGGCCTTCAGGGAACCCCTGCCTCTGCTTCAAGTCTCCAGCAGAGAACCCCACACCAGAGACAAGCCACCTTTTGCTCCCTGTCTGAATTTCTGGCCCATGGGAACTGTGAATGGTAGCAAAGGATGATTATTTCAAGCTTCTAAGTGTGGGGAAATTTTTGACAGCACTGGGTAACTAATAGAGGGGAGTCATTTATTCCAGCCCAGGGAATCTTCTACCATGCATGGTTGGCCTCAGCGATCATGGCACTTAGGTTTTCTCATCCCTAGTTGAGTTTCCTTCTTTTAAAACACTTCTTTTTATGTCCCCTTCACTCTCCTGTGATGAAATTCATAGATAACATGTAGATCATTGATGATCTAGATATGTGACAGACGTATACATATACATAGTCACACAATGATATATATATTATTTATATACATGGCCTAATATGGAGAGGTAGAAGAAAAATAATTTGCTTTTATTTTTGTTTTTGAAGAGAGGGAGAGAGACAGAAAGATAAAATCAATTTTTTTTCATCTGGCTTTTGTTTCTCCAACACTTAATTGTGTAGTGTTGAGGTTTGAACCTGAGTCCTCATGCATACCAGGCAAGTGCTCCAACCACTGAGCAACTGCTCCAGTCCATGAAAATAATTTGTAACAGAGCAACATATGATTCAATATGTGGTTGTTTCTCCTACAATGATGAATATTATTCTTAAAAATTGCTGATCAGATTTTTGCGTAATAAAAAATAAGAGGTCTTATGGGGAAATAAGGTTCAGTGGGAAAACACTCAACACCTATATAATTTTTAATTTATTACAAAATAAATAACAAATTATTAAAATTCTGCTGCAGTTTGAAACTTCTTAAATTCTTAGTAAATAAGAAAATACACATACATATTGCATCTCCCTTGACAAGCACATGATGTTTGAGGGTGGGGTGGTTTTGGAGAAGGGGTGGATGGAAGGGTCCTCCTTACCAGAATGGGCCCTGGACTGTTTGTGTCTTCTCATTCCTTTAAGTGGAAATTCGACTATACAAAGAGTTAGATCTGTCATCTTCAACCCATTGCAAGAGATTTCTGTTTGTACACAAGGCAGCAGATATTAGTAGTTTTTTATTTTATTATTATTTTCAATGTGCAATATGAATTCTTATTGGTGTCACCCTCTTGCACTACCATGTGATCTCCAAGTCTTTTTATTATTCTAAAACTTTCCTCTATATTCAAGGCTTTCCTTGAACATTCAGACTTGGATTCTCGTAACCAAGTGCTTGCTCGTGTTTGAGATTCTGCAGTGGATACATCTATCAAGAGCTTCCAACCCTCAAAATACTAAACTCCGTATACCTGAAGGGCTTGCTCCTGGGTGAACTGTGCTGAAGGTGTGTGCCTGCATTATTGTACCTATTTTAAATAAGTTTGTACTTGAAATTGAGAGAAGAATGTCAATGTTTAAGTGAAAATTTTTGTGTCTGTAGTGGATATTTTGAAATAACACACACACAATCATTTTGAGTGCCAGCCACACATACAGACTGATATTATTGTGACTCAATTACTACAATTAGTTTCGTCATCAGGAATGTGATTTCCTGAAATAATAGACCACTCTTGGTGAAGTTCTGAGCAAAACAGAAAACAATTTCCCCTTCTTGTACAATAGATATATTCTTGGAAATGTCAATGCATTTTTAAGCCCATGGAGAAATATCCCTCATTTATATGTGAAGAGTTAGGTTATATGTGAACATTCGAGTGGACATTCAAAATTCATGTGAAATGAGGGACAATTTATTCTGTGGTTGTCTGGCAACTCTATTTTCTTCCTAACTAATGCCAGAAGCACCCTCTCCCCCAATTGTTGCAATAACTAACCAAACTATTGTTTTATTCAATGATGGCAGACTCACAATGCAATTGAATTTCTAACAATGCAAATTGAATTATTTTAGTAAAGTGGGAATACTGGCAAGGAATGGGACTTTGAAGATTGAAATAGGTACATAGGAACAGATGCAAAGAAGCTAGGGACCTCAAACCCCTAAATTCCACCACATTTTCATTGACAATTGTGTAGGAAAAGGTTAGGAAGGCCTGAAGACCACTGTCTTTGAAAGGATTGCTTATAAAGTCGACCCTTGGTGGACTTGTGGGAACTTGGATTTGGGAAGGCTTCCCCATCCCCTAAATAGTAAAGGTGGCTCATGCTGACTAACCTGTTTATGCAAACAATGCAGGTTATGCTAAGTCTTGTCCTGCTTTTGAGTTTCGGTATGTGGAGGCAGAGGGTGATTATGTGATGAGCTCTTGATAAAGACCCTGGTCAAGGAGCCTCTGCTCCCCAGGAAATGGTGTTTGGCATATGTTGTCACAACTGGTTGCTGAGGGAGTTAGGTACACCTATGTGACTCCACAGGGAGAGGACTCTTGGAGGCTTACAGTGGCTTCCCCTAGGCTCTGTCTCTTATGCCCTTTTCCTTTGCTGATTTGCTTTGTCTCCTTTTAAGGCTATAAATTAGCTGAACCTTGTGAATTCTCCTAGGTAATCAGTGAGTGAAGGGTCCTCTTACAGTAGATGCATCCCATTCCTTCTGCCTGAGATTATCCCTCTTTTGTCTGAAGACAAGTAATGGCCTCTCCTGAGACTATGGCCTTGTAGACACTGTTTCTCCTCTGGACCTATAGACCTACAAGTGGGCTCAAGTCCCAGAAGGTCCTAAAGGGAAAATTCAAGGCATGATATGCACCAAAAGAACTGTGTGCAGTTTCTAGTTTATACTAACAGGAACCTGGGTATATATGTAGGGATGCATCTTAAGGGTGCAGCATCAAGGTGGAGTCAACATCAAGTTGAGTCTGTCTGAATTCATTTAAATAGGCTCCCTAAGAGAGTCCGGACTCAGTGCTTTATCTTGATGAGTTAAAGAACTTTTTTTTTTTTTTTTGTACTTCCCCAGTCCTTTTTGGTTTTTATTTTGAGACAGGTTCTCACTAAATTGCTTAGGACCTAGCTAAGTTGCTGAGTCTGGCTTTGAACTTGTGATCCTCCTGCCTCAGCCTCCTAAAATACTGAGATTACAGGCATGTGTCACCACACCTGGATGGATTTTAACATTTGATTGATTGACTGAAGCATGGATGTTAAGTGACAACCAGTAAAGTCACAGAAGAAAGTGAGGAGCATACTAGAGGAAGCCTGAATCACCTTAGGGAAAGCCTATTCACTTTGGACTGATTTTTAGAATCTCAGACATTGAGGATACTACTGGTGAGAGCAAAGAAGAAAGTAAGGAATTGGAAACTGAAAGAAGGTAAGTACTTGTTATATAGTTCAGAAAATTTAGTGAAATTGCATTCTGCAGTTATGTGGAAAGCAGAATTCATAAGCAATAAACCTGAATATATATAGCTAAGGGAATTTCCAAGAAAGTGTGGAGGGCACTGCTTGGTTTCTTGTTGCTACTTGTAGGATAAAGTAATAGAAGATAGATAAATTGCATGAAAAGTTATTGAAGGTCCAAGAACCTAATAAGTTTGAAAGTTCTTCCTCAGCCTTTCCAGATGATAAAAGATGTGGAAATCAGAAATGGATAGCAAAAGTGTGACATAGAGGAAAGGTTGAGCAAGTGACCATATGACTCTTTGCTGAAGCCCTGGAAAGCTTCAAAGTCTACACAACTCTTCCAAGAGATTAAAGTATTACTCATAGATCTTAAGCAAACCAGAGGGTCTCTGGAAAGCTTAAGGACATTGTCCTTCAGTCCTTTCAGCAGAAATCAGATAGAAGGGATTATTAGGAAAAGTTTGGTGCATGCAAACTTTTGTCTAATGGAGTGAAACCCAGTGAAAACACACTTCAGGCCCACAAGCCTCCTGAAAAGATTATATTAGCAGAAATGCTGCCATACTGGACTAAATGGAATATATATACACTAGTCTTCCTTTATCTGTGGATTTGCTGTCCTTGGTTTCAGTCACCTGAAGTAAACTGCAACCCCAAAATATTAAATGAAAAATTCCAGAAATAAACAACTCATAAATTTCAGATCAGGCATCGTTCTGAATAGTGTGAAGAAATCTTGTCATGCTTCTCTCTGTCTTACCTGGGATGAGAATTATCCCTTTGTTCAGAGTATACATGCTGTATGTGGTACCCACCCATTAGTCATTCAGAAGCTGTCTCAGTTATCAGATCCTCTGACTAGTGATCACAGTGCTTGTGTTCAAGTAACTTTATTTTGTTTTATAATACCTCCCAAGTGCAAGAGTGCTGATGCTTACAATTAAGATATGATAAAGAGGAGCAATAAAGTGCCTCTTTTAAGTGAAAGGCACAGTAAGATGTTTTGAGAGAGAAAGAAACAGAGAGGGAAAGGCCACATTCAGAACATTTTTAAGGTAGTGTTCTGGTATACTTGTTCTATTTTATTATCCATTGGTGGTGTTGATGTCTTACTGTGCCTAATTTATAAATTAACCTTTATCATAGGCATGTGTGCATAGGAGAGGTCATAGTGTCTATACAGGATTCTATTCAATCTGGTGCTTCAGGCATCCACTGGGGGGTCTTGAATCATACCCCACTCTAATCAGAAAATACGAAGATAAAATTGTTCATCTGCGAACCCATATTACCTGTTTGTGAAAACTGTAGCATGATCCTAAGGGCTGAACCAAGAACCCAGAGAGTGAAGGTGAGATTGCCAGGTCCAGAGACCTACTTGACTTTGCCCAGCTATTTTTTGCAACTGATTTGGGCAGATGAGTCCCTTTTACCTTCCATCTTCCTCATCTTTGGACTGGAATATCTATAACTTCTATCCTGTCCCCCACTGGGTGTGGAGAATACTGGAGGCATGTACTTCATCTCCAGTTTCATAGGTCCACAGGTAGACAGAAACTGTAACCCAGGACTTGTACTAATGGGTTAACTCAGGAGCTTTCACCACATCTGATTTTGATGATTAGGTAGTGAGTTTTGGATCCTTGGGTGCATAAAATTTCAATGAGATTTTGGACTTTGACTGGTGTGGTAATGGGATGAGACTATTGGAGACCCAGAGAACAGGTGGATGTAGTTGCAGGTGAGGGGAGTGTGGATGTTGGGGGCCAGCATTTGCACTGTGGTGGACAGAATTACACGTTGGTTTTCATGATCTCTGCCCAAGTATTGCTCCAATGATTAAGTGAAGTTGTGTAGCTAAGGTACCTTGTTGATGTGATTAAGGTTACAAATCAGTAGATGTTAGTAGCATCATAGGCACATAACCTGCATGAGTCCAGTCTAATCACACAGGCTCTTTAAAGGTAGAGCTTTATTTGACTGATAGAAGAGGAAGTTAGACAGATTTCAAGTGTGAGAAGTAAGTCAAAGCACTATTCCTGACTTTGAAAGTAGAGGGGATCAGAAGGCAAGGAATGCCAATGGTCTTTACAGACCCTGAGGTCCCTGGCTAATAACTAGCAGTGAGAGGGGGACATCAGTTATGCAATAACCAGGAATTGAACTCTGCTGTCGAGATGCTTAAGCACAGAATTAGCCTCTTCCTCAGAGCTTCCAGATAGGAGCCCCAGCCAGCGAACATTTGATTTCAGTCTTGTGAAACTCTCCTTGTGAGATCCCGCTTGATCCTCCCTGAACTTTTGACCTGCAGAACTGTGAGATAATAGTAGATGTTATTCAAAATCATTAAGTTGATGGCAATTTATTACACAGCAATAGAAAACTAATATACCCTGAAATTCCAAAGAACAATTCTATTTACCATAAACAATTATTCTGTTCAACACTTATTATAATAAGGACAGTTTGAAAGGGATATAAAGTGATATCAATAACAAACATAATAGTTAATAGTTTTGGAGTACCAAGCACTCTGATGGCTTTATATAAATTATCTCATTTAACCTCTCCATCTATGAAAAAGATGAAGTTTTTACTATTATTTTTTAAGAGATAGAGGAACCGTGAGAAATAGAGAGAAAGACAAAATCAATTATATTTAGTTTTTCATGTAGCCTTCATGGCTCTGACACTTAGTTGTGTATGCGGTGCTGGGGCTTAAACTCAAGTCCTTGCACATACCAGGCAAGTGTCATAACTGCTGAGCCACTGCTCCAGCTCCAAGGAATTTTTATTATTAATGAAAAGATTAGATAAATAATAATAATAATATGCATAAATAATGCATAAATTGTCTAAGATTTATTCATTAAAGAGGGCAGATATGTTTTCCATATTTTCTAGAGCAGGGCCCATATTAAATACTCAACTCTCTTATTTGCTAATTGAGTTTACAACATATACACACATCAAAGCTTGTACTTGGGATTGGTTCAGAAAGCATGTCCTCTTAGAATGCATTGCCTCGGCTGCATTCTTTGGACAGGTCAGCCAAAGTGTGATCATCACATTGCAGGTGAACCTGTGAATTGGACTCATCGTTGGGGTCCTCTTTGGAAAATCCTGTCTATTATGCAGGACAAGAGAGGGAAATTCTTTCTTCAGAAACAACAATATTCTTGTGTTTGGGGAGATAGACACTTTCTGAAATAAACTGCAAAGTGGTAGTTCATAGCAACTCTGACTCTCAAGGCAGCATCTGGGTCCTGTGCAATGAGTGCGTGCTGTCTGCATGCAGCCCTTAGCAGATGCAGAGCCCAACAGCTTATCAGGCAGCATCCTTTGTAGAAGTTTTCTGGGGTACACATTGAAGCCTGTTTTGGTTATCTACTGCTAAGCAATAAGCAGCCTTAATACCGAAGGTCTTAAAACTCATGTTTTTGTGGGTCTGGACTTGGAAAGGGTTTGGCTGCATGGTTCATTTCTGCCCCACCTGGCTGGGACTGGAAGATCCACTTCCAAGCTGACTTCTTTCTTCCCATGTGTGGCAGCTTGGCTCTGTCCCTAACTGCTTAGTCTGTGTGTGGCATCCTTATCCTCATCTCTCCATGGAGCCTGGACTACTCCCAGTGTGGTGATCAGTATATCTTTACTTAATCCATAGTGCTCGGCTTCCTAAAAGCAGGAAGGGAAAGCTACTAGTCCAGGTAGACTCCATACATAAATGGCACAGCATCAATGTGCTGTGTCCTACTGGAGAAAGTTCTGACCATCATCTTGCAGGTGACCCAACGGATTGGACACATTGTTGAGGCCCTCTTTGGAAGATATAGTCTACAACACAGGCCAATGGAGAAAAATTCCTTCTTTAGTGGCAGCAATGTATTTGGATTCTGGGAGTTCAAAACTCTCTTAAATAAACAGCAGAGTGACAGTTCAGACACATGCTCATGAGGACCAAGCATCCTCCTCTTAGGTGTCCCTCCACGTGAGCACACAGAGGCTCAGACAGGTCATGGTAGGGAGCATGGGCCTGGCCTCCACTGGGACTTCACACTCCTCACTGCAGCAGCTGGTTCTGTCTTCCACCACCGAGCCCCTGAGTGTCCCATCTTCCAACAGTTCTGGAAAGTAGCTGCAAATATTCCCAAGGAAATTTGCTGCTGTGTTTCTTCATGTGGAGGTGTAAGGGAAGTGAGCAATGACAGTTAATGTCTCCTCTTATCTTCTGTACTTACACCATTGTGGCATGGCTATGAGTCACCCAAAGTGAATCTGTACACCTGTGAGGGGGAAGAGTGTGTGAAATCCCCATACCCCTCATTATGGGGCTAGCATGTATATGTTTCCAGTGTCTTCATCATCCTATACAGAAACACTGATAATTGGATGAGTGCCCTATTAAAACCAGTGATATTCATTTATTGAGGAAGACCAATAAATATTCATTTTGTTCCAACATAGATCTAGGGAAGAAGAGCTATGTGATATGCTATTAACTCCTATGGTGCTAACTCAATCCAGATACTCAACATTTATTTTCCTGCCAGCAGATATGGACTAGTATGATTTGTTACCAGAATCTTCAGGGAATGTATTCATATTGAACATGGCTACCTCATATATTATTATATAATGTATTATCATAATAAGTATTATATAGTTAAAATAATCTATTAATTTAAAATTCCATTTGAAATTATTTAAAAATATGTACCAAGTCAGTAGTGATTATTACTTACACTCTTTACATTAGCAGGAATTTTAGGAGCCACTTTTTTGGCCCCTTGGGTAAATAAAATAGATCATCTTTTATTGTGCTCTGTGATCATGTTGAATCTGATGTCTTGGAAGACCAGGATTGGACTGAAAGAACATCCTCTATTGAAATAGGAAAGAGCTCAAAGGGTTGTCCTAGACCTCAGAAAGAGACCTGTCCCAATCTGCATACCAAACACACCACACCTAGTGTCTGCAACAGCAGCCATCATTGATTTCCACCATGAATCTGCTTCCTGAGGAGCTCACCTTGACCATATCACCCAGAGCAAGTATTCAGGAAACACACAGCGGTTGATTAAAAAGCAGTAAGAGAAATGATGCTGTGTGGAGAACAGCAAGCCAGCAGTTATCACACACCTCAGATTTCCACATTTGCACTCAGCCTGGAAGAATTCATTCAATTTTCTTATCAGTGCAACTATATTTATCAGTCTGATCATATATAGATGCATCTTATTTGTATACATGACAATAATATATATAATAATATATTTGTAAAAACTTGGAGTACACCTTGTTTTGACCCAGTTTTAGCATTTCCCCTTCTCCTCTCTTCCTCCCACCCCCTATTCTTTTTAGATATATTTAATGATATTGTTATACAGTAACATTTTTTAAAAAGCATGCAGTATAACCTATTCTAGTTCAGACCCTAGTAACCCCCTCTCCTTTCTCTTTCCTCTACTGGTCTTTTAAAGATGAATCTTATCAGTGCATCTGTATATGATCAGACCCCCAAACAGAAGCTATGGATTCTTCTCTCATGATCACTGTAATTGTGCCTGGGTTCTTGGATGGACTATGTGGAGATTCCCACTCTCACCCCAAACAATACCTTGACGTAGGATATGAAGGCTCAGGGCTGCTGGAAATGTCTGGAGAGGTATGTGTGTGTGTCCAGAATACTCTAGCTTGGGAATGTTTTAATTTGGTAAAAGTCAATACATTCATGCAATCAGTCACAGACTAACCTTATAGGTTGTCAAGAAGAGGAACAAGGGATCGAAAATCCACAAAGAAAGATGAATGGAAGGAAGCATTTTTTTTTCAAATACAAGAAAATGAAGGAAGCAGGAAGTAGATAAGAGAACAGGAGAGGGCAAGACATAAGAGGGCTAAGAAGATAGAAGAAATAGGAAAGCACACGCCCAGGCTTAAACCCAAACTGGAGGCAACATCACCATTGTGCTCCTCAGCTTCTTCTTCTGTATCCCTGGTGTGGTTTTCTGAAAGTGAATCCCTCTTAACCAAGTTTAACTGAAGCTGGGTGGTGGATCTCTGTTGTCTTCTGCCAGAGGCAGTGTGAAATAGATGGTCCTCCAAGTCATGTGGTAGTGGGGGAAAAAATATGGCTAGACTCCTTGCCCTGGCTGCAAGTCCCAATTGCCAGGGCAAAGAGTGGACAGGGAGAGATAAATGTTTTCTATACATCCAGATAGAAGTCATGCATTTGTGAATTCACCATGAAAAAGCCAAAAAAGGAAACCATCGGCTCAATGCGTGTATGTGGCCCCTCCCAAGACTAATTGGGTCCAGTCCCAGAGTCCTTAAGAACTTTTGACTCCTGTGGGAAGAACCATCCATCACACGGCCAGACCAGAGCAGATGCCTGCATAGATCTGCACAGAAAGCCCCATGTAAGCAAAAGCCAGTGGTCTTAGCTATTAACCAGTTATGTAGAGAGCAACCAAGACTAGCACATTTAGGCTCTGTGGTCTGAATATTGATGTCCCATCCAAAATTTCAGAGCATTTCAAACTTGAGGAGCCCTGGAAGCCACTGTCTATTTTCAGAGTGTTAGTGGTGGTGGTGTGGTGGCCCACAGAGAGGCAGAGAGCCGGCAGCTGAGAGCAGGCAAGGGAGCTCAGACAGCCTCGAGAACTTGCAGAAAGACTGAGTGCTATGTTTGGGGTGTGGACAGCTTGTTCTATAGACCACTTACCACAGTAATGTAGGGGAGAAATGGGCTACATGGAAAAGAGGTAGGCAGAGGTGGGAGGAAACCCACCCAAGAACACACTGTATTCTGTTAGAACACCAAGTGGGTACATTAGTGAGTGGGAAGGCTGGAGGAACCCTGGACCATCCGGGGGACATCACATACCTGCATCACCTGTCTGCAGGTTATGTATCAAGTATCCTTGTGTGCTGAATGTGAAATGATAAAAAAAAATGTAAGGATGTGATATTTTCTTCATATATTTTTGTAGGGCCAATTCTGTTTAACATGATTGCTTTTGATTCCTAGAGAAGCTGAGATTCTAGTATTAAATGGTATATGTGTGTGTATCTGTGTGTATATATGTGCATGTGTACATATGCATATGCATTTGTACAAGTATGTGAAGATGGTAGTGTTGCAGGTAACATCCCAAGGTCAACTTGACCTTAGAATACCCAGGGGAGGGCCAGGCAGCTTGGTGCCTCTGTGAATTTCAGCTCCAGTGTGGACATGGTGCAGAGTCAGGCAGGTGTGAGGATGTTAATAGTGTCCTGGGGCAAGGGCAGGACCTCTGAAGGGGCTCCACTTATGCTGTGCTTCCTGAGGGTGGAGGAAACCTGGATAGACTTTGAAGCCAGGCAATCCCAGTTCCCAGGCCCTGAGGCTGAGGCCATTTGTGTGACATTTTTGCGTCCCAGATTTCTTATATATCATATACAGATCACAATATTCCCAGGGTCTTGGTGGGCACCAGTGTGACAATGATACTCATAACCAAGAATTTTTCATTAATGTTGCAAATAAATTTCATAGACAAGATCGGTCATTGGTCTTCCTCAATTTTTCCTAAAACTACATTTCATCAGGCAAGTAATACAGTATCATTATAAATATCCAAACAATAGAAAAAATAAGATAAAAATTCACATTTTGGAAATGGTTCCTGCTATGCAGCCTTCAAGTTATTCGCTCTGTACTGATAAACCTGTATATGTGCATATGTGTGGATCAGTTTTGCTTGCTTTAAATCATATACTGCATATTTTTTTTTTTTAAAGAAAGAGGACAGTGAGATATAGAGAGAGTGAGAAAGAGAGAAACAACTTTATTTAGTTTTTCATCTGGTCTTCGTTGCTCCAACACTTAGTTGTGTATGTGGTGCTGGGGTTTGAACTCGGGTCCTCGTGCTTGCCAAGCAAGCACCTTAACCACTGAGCCACTGCTCCAGCCCCTACTGCATAACTTTTTATATTTTTTTTAAAATGAAGCTCAGAGATTGATTTTCATATAACTCTGCAACTTCTCAGTATTTTAAGGAGCTGAATAATATTCTGTAATAGGGATGTACCACACTTTATTTTTCTCTCGCTCAGCATTGAATGATTTCCTATTTTTCAACACCACACTGTGCTTCAGTGTTTTTGTAGATCTTCAAGGCTAGATACCAGAAGGTTTAGTAGGTCAAATGATTTGCCGATCTGCAAATAAAATACACAAGAGCACTTCAAATGCTTGCCAGCAGTGTTTATTTTCAGTTTTAAAAGATGTTCTTTGTTGGTGGATGGCCTTTTTACTTGAAATGCATTAATTATGAGTGAGATTGACCATCTAAGGGAATACACTGGCCATTTGTATTTCTTTTTTCCCATGGCATTTGTTCATTTAATTGACTCAGTTTAAGAGACATTAGTTTATTGTTATTGATTTGTACGCATTTTAAAAATCAATATACAGGGGCTGGAGCGTTGGCTCAGCGGTTTCGGCGCTTGCCTGACAAGCACGAGGACCTGGGTTCGAACCCCAGCACCACGTACACAACTGAGTGTTGGAGCAACTAAGGCCACGTGAAAAACTAAATAAAGTTGTTTCTCTCTTTCTCTGTCTCTCTCACTGTTCCTCTCTTTAAAAAAAAAATCAATATACATACTTTCTAATCTGTTGGTTTTTTAAAATAATTTGTTATTCATTGTACAGATGGTTTCAAAGTTTTTATGGTTAAATTAGTCCCAGTGACTTGAGAGGCTGAGGCAGGAGGATCACAAGTTCAAAGCCAGCCTCAGCAACTTTGCAAGTTCCTGAACAACTTAGCAAGACCCTGTCTCAAAAAAAAAATTTTTTTTTTAAATGGCTGGGGATGTGGCTCAGTGGTTATGCATTGCTTCAATCCTTGGTGCCCAAAACCAAAATTAGTCAGTTGTTCCATTTATGACTTCTGAGTTTCACAGGTGCCTTAACAAAGCCTTTCCCAGGTTCAATACATTTTTTCCTATTTTCTTTCATTTCTTTTTTGTTTCATTTAAAAGATTCATACCTAATCCATGGAGAGGGCTATTAAAATGTCCACTTTTAAAAGGAAAAGAAAGGTGGTGGTGGATCTCTTGAAAAGCAATGCAAGGAGGGTAATTGGGGGGGCACTCCTGGGGATAATTGCAATATCCAGAATATATGCATATTTTATACACATTTTATATTGTTTTGTTAAAATCTTGTAAGGTTGCTCAAAATAAAAAAATAAAAAATTAAAAAAAAAAAAAAAGAAAAGCAATGCAAGATCAGTGGAGTAGAGGAAAGAGCCCAGGGGGTGGGAAGAAGGGAGGGAGGAGAGGAAGTGCTAGGGAGTGACATTGGCCAAATTATATATTGTATGAATGTACAGAAATATAAAAACAAACCTCATCATTATGTATAACCCATAAAATAAAAAAAGTGAGAAAAATCCCCTCTTTTACTTAAACACATTTCTCTTCTATACACCACTTTTTCTGAACTTTAAAAATTCTGTTTGGATAATTTATTTGTCTTTCTTATGTCAAATCCACTCTTTTGTTACTATACCTGTGTCATATGCTTTAACATCTTTCATAGGCTTCATATCTGGGAAATCCACATTCATAGAAATTTCTGCTTGGCCATTGTTTTACTTTATTCTTCCTATATAAGTTTTCAAATTATTTTGCCAAATTCCATTCAAAAACTAGCTGAGAAATAGCCTGGTATTCATCAATAGGTAAAAGGAGAATCACATTGGAATGTTGCTATGTTTTGAACATGGTTGGGTGTGTCCTTTAAAGATTCATAAGCTGGTCACTTAGTCCCCAGAGACTTGATGCTGAGCTGGTGGGGCCACCCAGAAATAATTAGATCATGGGGCACCACTCTTGAGAAGGGCAAGGCAGTTCTCACAGGACCAGATTAGTTCCTGAAAGAGGGGATTGTCATAAAACAGAGCTCCTGGCCTTCCTCATTCTCTTGCTATCTCTCTCACCTCATGGTCTCTTCCACATGCATCCATTGCTGCTCCTATACAAGCTCCTGCTATGTCACCTGCGGTGTTGTAATGCACCTAGATGGCTCTCCCCAGAGGCCACACAGATGCCCCTCCAACCCCTGACTCTTGGACTTCCAACCTCCAAAACTGAGTTAAATAGGCTTCTTTTCTTTCTCAAGTACCCACCCTCAGGTATTTTGTTACAACCGAAAATGGGCTAAGACATATGTCTTAAGGATCCACTTTGTGGATCCTTAAAATAATTATGCTGGGTAAAAGATGTGAGACACAGAAGAGGAAACACTAAGATTCATTTACACAAACTGCTGGAAGAGACAAAACATGATGGGAAAACCTCAGCAATAAATGTCTCATTGTGGCAACCTCACAAAGAGTGGGGACCATCTGTCAGGTGTGGGAGAATCTGGGGTGCTGTTGATGTTTTGTGCTTGGTACTGATTTGTGATACACAAGCATATCCACCTAAGATCATTTTTTTTCTGTACTAGGGATTAAACCCAGAGGGACTTTTTACCTCTGAGTCACATCCCCAGCCCTTTTTATTTATTTATTTATTTTTTAAATTTTGAGACAAGGTCTCACAGAGTTGCTTAGGGTCTGAATTTCTGAGACTGGCCTTGAACTTTCGATCCTCCTGCCTTAGCCTCCTGCATTACTGGGATTATAGGCATGCACCACTGCATCCAGCTAAGATCTTAAGAAATGTTCACTTCAAGCTTGTGCATTTAATTGTATGCAAAATTTCCTTAAAAAGAATTGTAAACAAATGTTGACTCAAGCTAATGGTATTTGGATGAGGTGTGCAGGGGTGAAGAGCAATGATGTCTGCAACTTTAACCTGCATTAGCAATGATGAATGGATGGTGGATAAAGAGACGGATGAGAAGATAATTAGTGATAGAACAAATCATAGTAAAATGATAATAGTAGTCTAGGGAGCAGAGATGTGAGTATTCAGCTTTTCTGTGTTTGAAAATTTTATAATATTAGGAAAAATACCATATTGAGATTTTGATTGGACTTATACTCAATTTCCAGATTCTATTGAAGGTGAATTAATATCTTTATGATATTAATTCTTCATTATAGTATATGTTGTATGCCTCCTTAAAATTATGGATCTTTTTTGCTTTAAGTAAAGATTTATGTTTTTTTCTCTTGTAAGTTTTGCACAGTGCTTTTGGTATTATGTTGTGACTTTGCCCTGCCTGTGAGTGGAATTGTCCCCCATCACATTTTCTAATTGATTATTGCTAAGTAGAGAAAATTTTGCTTTTATTTGTGGATATTTTATCCAAAAAAAAAAACAGACTGAAATCTAAAGAAGTCTAATGATTTGTCAGGGATTATCCTGGATTTCCCAGGAAGGAATGCAATTTTTTCTTTAAATGATGACTGTATTTTTCTATTCTTTTTTGATATTGATTTCTCATTCTTTTTCTCAGGTCATTGACACAGAGCAGACACCTGTTCCTGATGGCCGAGGTGTGAACCTTACACCCTTTGCCCATTGTGTGGATTTAGGCACGTCAGTTCAGCTCGACATATCTCATTTTCCTGTCTGGGAAGTGGGGGTACAGATAAATGGTATTGCACATGCAAGATATTGATGTGACGGGAAGGTAGCCCAGGTTGTAGGGGAACTTATATTTGTCCGCTATTCAGGAAGCCTAAAACAATCTCTAAATAAAAAGTTAAACATAGAGTGGTGGTGCTTGTTTGCCTATAACCCATTGTATCGTGAAGCTGAGACAGGAAGATTGCATGTTCAAAACCAGCCTCAACAACTTAGTGAGGTCCTGAGCAATTTAGCAAGACCCTGTCCCAAAATATAAAAAGGGCTAAGGATGTGGCTCAGAGGTTAAACGCCACCCCTGGGTACAATTTCCAGTACCAAAAAAATAATAAAATAAAGTTAAGCAAAAAGCAAACAATAGAACAAAATAAACATGACCGAGGAAACAGAAGGCAGTAGTCCAAGAGCCAAACTGCAGTGACCTCCCTGTCTCATTCTTTACGGTGTTTACTGACAGCCCAGGTGTGGGCCTCAGTGATGTTCTGCAGTGTGAACAGCAGATGAGGATAGGGACAGGGTTAGAAAATAAACCAAGGGAAGGGAGAAGATGGGGCTGTGTGAAACAGAGAGCCAGGGAAGAGGTTGCCAGAAGATGACATGGGGACAGAGACCTATTGAGGTGAGGGTTCCAATCAGGAGCTCCTGTGCAAGGCCCGGAGAAGAGCATGCTCAGTGTGTGTGTGCGCGAGAGGCTGTTCCTCATGAGTCACAACAGAGTGCAGAGGGTAGGGAGTGTGGGGGTCCCTGCTGGAGCTGCCCCATGCAGGGCCTTGCTGTCACAGTGAGTCCTTCATCCCCCGTGATGCGGGGTGACCCTCTGGGCAGCAGGTACTGGACCTCCGCTCAGTGCAGTGCCTCAGATAGGAGACCTCCTGCCTGGGGAGTGTCTCAGCCCGTTCAGGCTCTAGCAGAATACCACAGATGGGACAACTTCAGCGACAGAAATGGATTGCTCACAGTTAGTTAGGGAGCCCTGAAGTCCAATCCCCTTGTTTGTAAATATTTTCCCTCAAAGATGTAGTGAAAATATCTTTCGCAGGCTCTGACAGCTTAAAAAGAGTTGTTCTTTTAGATCATGAAGGTCTCATCCAAGAATGGAGGGGGTCCCTAATGGACTTGAAATCTGAAATTGATCCTTAACAGAAAGGTAAAAATGAACCTCGCAGGTGTGTGAGAGGGCTCGTTGGGGTACAGGGAAGTCTTGGCTTCTGCCTGGTTGCTGTGGGGAAGCTGGTGGCTGGGCGACAGTTAGATGCCGTGCAGACAGGCCCACCTCACCTCACACAGGGCGCCCTGGCACACGGCCCCCCCTATAATTAGGAATCCCAGATGCTGTGGTCCTGGCCTAGCCCACCGCAGGCAGAGTTTCTGTCTGCCTTCCTCTGAGGATATTTTAGACCGGGGGTTTTGATTTTATTTTTGTGTAAGATTCACCTTGGATGAAAACATCAACGTTGATTGATGGCCCAGGCCACGCTGCCTTTTTTATCCCTTCCCTGAGATGCAGGCCCAGCCTGTGGCTTCAGTCAACGGCAGCAGGACGCCAGAGATGGCTGCGGAATGCCACAGACAGGGCCTGATTTCCGGCAGATGTCCCAGATACCAAGCAGGAGAGCCCACCACAAAAATGGTTGCGTAAAAGAATGTCTGCTCCGTGTGACCTGCCAGCCACAGGATGGCCGTGCCCAGCCCTTTCCACGTGGAAAGATCCAGGCAGCTCTGAGTCCACCCCTGGAGCGTCCTTTTGTCTGGGTTGGCTGACTCTGTGACTTGTCCAGCAAGGCCTCTTCTCAGAGTCCTGTCACTCGGGGCCTCTGAAGGGAAAGGATCATGCCTCAGCCAAAAGCCCCCACCTGCATCTGGTGCCAAGTTTGGTGTTAAAGACAAGGAACTTGAAGGTGACATGGGTGTCTAGAGTCACCAGATGCACCAACAATAGTTCACCATGCACCTCACACTTTGCATTCTTCAACCAGTTCCTCCAACACTTGCTGTCTAGCAGGGATTGTGACCAGGCAGGTCTCAGGCTGACTAGCACCAGGCTAGGGACATGGCAAGGACCACAAGAACAGAAAGCCCTGCTCTCGGGAGTTCACATTTGAGGGCCAGGGGTGGGGACAGATGCCTGCTCCCTGATGAGTCTGTTCACTACATAGTATTCAGGTGGTGTCAGACGCTCTGTAGGAAACGTAGGGGAGACTGAGGAGACAGGGAGCTGCTGGCAAGGATGGGGCTGCGGGTGGCCAGGGAAGGCTGAGTAGGTGGTCTTTGTGCAGGATAGTGGGGGTAAGGCAGCCAGGGAATTCTTGGGAGTTTTATGCTCCTTCTAGCCCTTTACAAAGCACTCATCAGATGAGGGGCTGAAGTCTTGCAGATGGGGAAACTGAGGCAGAGGGCTCAGACCCCACAGGGATTTAAGGTCCCCCCAGTTCTGGAGCCTGTTGCAAGGAAATACAGGTGATAATCACTCTGAAAACAGAGAAAACAAGGACCTTAAATGCACAAATGGATTCAATGGCTGCGAAGCATATAATTTACTCAAAAATATAACAAAGTGCAGGGACAAATTCATCATTGCCTCTGCCCCACCTCTGCTCCTGGCTCGGCTTCTCTCGCTCCGGCCATGTCCTTTCTCGAAGCCCCAGGTCAGCTACTTTCTGACCTTTGTGTGTTCTTTCTGCCTGCATTCTCCTGTCCCTGCTCCCCACAGTCTTGTCTGTGCTCCCACTCTTCCCTTGCTTTGCTTTTGCTGTTGCTCCAACCTCATTTCTCTTCTCCCCTGCTTGGCAGACCAGTTTCAAGAGCAGCAGAGCCCTTCCCTGGGGTACCAGCTCACTGGCACGCTCTCATTGCCTTCCTGGATCTTTCTGCATCTGCGAAGTGGGCTGCTGTAGTTCTCCCCAGAAAAGACACAAGGCCACAGTGGTGCAGGACTGAGCCAGAGAACAGATTGGGAGACTGAATAAAATGTGGAAGTGCCAATCCAAGGTCCGAAAGAAACATAATTGATCAGGTTCCCATGGAGGGGTGAGACAGCAGACAGGAGGGACAGAAGACACTGCCCCTTTCACTTGCACCTGGGACTTTATTCAAGTCACAGAACATCTCTGTGCTTCACAGCTTTGAGGATAATAAAACCTGAGATACCTTTACCTTGCTTCCCCAATAGATTTGGAATGGGGGTAAAATGCAGTCTGAACATACTTTGAAAAGAAAATTACAACATTCCACGGTACCTCGTGGTTATGGCTTAGTTTTGAGGGATGTGAACATGTCTGACTACCAGCTGAGCTGTATTCCCACTGCATTGTAGCTCAGTTAATTTTTCTTAAGTACCGTGGATGACTTTGGCCATGAAAAGCCTAGGAAAATATTTTTCAATGAATATGAAAGACAGAGTTCAAAGGAAACCAAGTACGTATGGTTTGTCTGCAACTACTTCAGTGTGTTGTGGGAATACCTGTGATTGCTATGGTGACGGACTGTGAGATGTGCTAATCCTGATGGGTCTGCTGCCTATATGCACAACTGAAGTCAATACTAAATTGCAGTTAGAGGTTAATTAAAATACAGGTTTTCTTTCCCCCAGATATGTTCATCTATCCCCCAATTCTATCCACAGAATCTTGGGGAATCCTTTAGAACCCCAGTTAAGAATGTTAGAATTAAGAGTGTCATCTCTCTAAAAGTGTTAATAAAAAGATGAGGTGGATCATTTTTCTGGCCATTTGGATTAATTCAAATACTAAGGGGTCAAATGAGATGAAAATTCTGCATTTTTACTGATACTTTACATATATATGTGTATGCATATATATCACATGCATGTGCATGCACACACACAAATATAGTTTTCTGCAAAAAATTCCTTTAGCTGCAAAGGCAAGTGCATACTACTAAAAATGAATGAGAACGTACCCTGCCACTTTCATATATGGCTAGAGTTCCTTCACAGAGTTGCAGAAGGAGAGCCATGCACTTCCCGAGGGGAGTTTTGCTTCTTTACAGTGGGCTCTGGGCTTACAGAGTGCCTGAAGATCAGATCATGGAAGGACATGCTGAGTGGAGCACAGGGCCATTTTTTCCATAGGCTTGGTGGTTGCCATGGTTTGAATGTGTCCTCCAAAGTTCGTTAATTCCAGGGCAGCAGTGCTGAGAGGTGGGGACTTTACAAAGTGATCATGTCATGAGGAAAGGGTTAGAGTGGGCTGGTTATGGTGGGAATGGATTTCTGATAAAAGGGCAAGTTGGGCCCCTTCCTTTTTCTCTTTCGATCTCTCCCTCCCTCTCTCTCTCTGGCCCTTCCACCTTCCTCCATGTTATAATGCACACAAAGGCCCTTGTCAGATGCCTGGATCGTGCTCTTGAACTCCCTGGCTTCCAGAAACCATCAACTAAGCTGACTTCTATTGTTTATAAATCATCCAGTCTGTGGCGTTCTGTTATAGCAGCAGAAAAAGGCTAAAACTGTGGCAAATTCTAGACACACAGATTCTTTCTAGGGAAGGATATTTCCTACATATAGACTAAAGGAACATCTAAACATGGAGTTGCATGAAATCTTGTATTAACAACCATTGTAAATATACATGTTGAAGGAGCGGTGACCTTTTTAAAAAAAGCATTTTTATTCTTATTTTGTGATAAGAATAAAAGCTTTCAGAAATCAGATGTAGATAAATTATTATAAAGATGTGTTTTATAAATTAAATATGGGAACTTGAGGAAGATGACTACCTCTTGGTTTCATTCCACAGCCCATGACAGACAGCTATGTGCTCCATCCAGTGTGCCCTTCCCAGATCTGATCTCTGGGTACTCTGTCAATCCCAGAGCTCACTGGGAAGAAGCAAAGCCCCCCTTCCCCCCAGTGGAAGTCCTTGACTCTCCTTGTCCACCTCTGTGGAGGGATCATGTTATATCTTCAGGTGGAAATAGAAAAATCCCATTAGGAACTCAGCCATAATGTAAAAGTAGCAGAGTGTCCTATTTACTTCCTTCTTCTGGCAGGAATAAAATAACTTCCCAGAAAAAGGGACTCTCATGAATGGATGAGGTCATCCTCCATCCCTCGTACTACATCCTTTATCTCTAAGATTTCCTCCATGTGGAGGTGGCTTTCCCATGCAAAAATAAACCATGTGTGTTGGGAGCTGCACTGTATGTTGAACAGTGCTGGGACAAAAGGTCAGAAGAGTTTACTAAAATGCTTTAGTCTGAGTCCCAATGAGATCTGTGACATGCACACTGGGGCTGGAGCATGTGGTGGTGTGAGATGGCCTCAGGACACAAACATGCATCCCACTTTTTTGGTGAGGTGGTACTAGGGATTGAAACCAGGGGTGCTTTATCACTGAGCAATAGCCCCGATTTGTTTAATTATTATTATTATTTTTAAGAAATGATCTTGCTAAGTTGCCAGGAGGGAGGGGGTGCTAAATTGCTAAGGCTGTCCTTGAACCTGTGATCCTCCTGACTCAGGCTCCTGAACCCCTGGGATTACAGACACGTGCCATCCCACCTGGCTTCTCCCCACCTTTTTAAATAACAAAGTCTATGCACCTCCATTCCCCCAAAGCTGGGCACTCCCATCTTTAGACAGCAAGTCTCCACCTTCAAAATGGGGCTGCACATTTCCACAGCAGAGAAAGTGTGGGGAAGCAGAGGTGGTAAGGACTGGGCCCTGTGTTTTGTGGGGTGTATGAGGGTGTAGGAGTTTTGCCTGCACCTAGAAGTAAGGGAGAGAGGCTCTGGAATAATTTTAAAGTCAAAACAATCATAAATATTGATGAACCTGATTATTTTCCAAATTAAAGCCTTGGGAAACCCATTTAAGAGTCCATTTGTCTTCCATGGAGGATTGGTTTCTCCGGTGGGAAGCTCTGGAGAAAGATTCCCTGGTGCAGATTCCAAGCAACTAAGCTGATCTCTCTTGCAACTCCCTGGCCCACCTGGAGAGAAAGAGAAGTCGCCAGAGCACAGGCCCAACTCCAGCCCACAGACGTCCAGCCCACTTGTCTGCGGACACGCTGGGGTGATTTAATACCCCGGATGCAGGCTGCACTGTGCCTTGCAGAGTTTTCCTCTTGACCCTGCATGGCCACTCTGAGATCAATACAGATGGCTGGGTGGCTTTGTGGGTTGAAGGACAGCTCCGAACTCCAGGCAGTGGCCTGTGTTCCCACATTGGTACACATCAGCAAACAACCTTAGAAATTGAGAGGAAATAAGATGATTGTTGGACACCTCCCCAACCAGATTAGTAGTTGTAGCTCCTGACCTGATGAGTTTCACCCCAGTATCTCTTGTTCTGCATGTGTTCCTACATATCCCATCCAGATCAAAGTGTTCCTACACTTCACTTCTGCCAGTTTTCTTTCCTTCCTTCCTTCCTTCCTTCCTTCCTTCCTTCCTTCCTTCCTTCCTTATATATATGAGAGGGACAGTGAGAGAGAGAGAGAGAAAAAAAAAATTTTAGAATTTTATTTATTTAATTTTTTTTCATGTGGCTTTCATTGCTCTGACACTTTGTTACGTAGGAGGTGCTGGGATTTGAACCCACATCCTTGCACATGCCAGGCAAGCACCAAGCACCAGAATCACAGAGCTATCACTCCAGCCCCCTGCCATTTTTCTTTTATCTTACAAATATATTTTTCCAGAATTGCATTGTATTCATCATCATCCCTTTCAATGACCTTATGTCATCATGCTGGCTATGTCCTCTCCTGCTGAAAACATCTATCTTTCCTTTTTTCACTGCTTTAAGGAAATGTAGTGAGCTCTTCTGGGCAAAGAGCTTTTCCTCGTTCAGATCCCCTTTAGAGGATCCGTGTCAGGAGCTTACTGCACAACTCCAGGGGTCCCATTAGGTCCCTTAGGACTCTGTGTGCTGTAAGGACAGCTCCTCTGTGAGGGAAGCATCATTCATTCCTCAGGGTCAGTCCCCACCACTGGCACCTCAAACAACAAGACTGGCTTCAGAAATGGGTCCTGCCTGGACTTGAGGGATCCCACGGTTCCTGCACCCTCTGGAGTGCAGCCTGGCTGCCTGCTGAGCTCCCTCTGCTGGGCTCCTCTCTGACAGTTGGGACAAGGGTCCCTGCCTGTCTTAGTCCAAGGGCTTCATCTCTCAGGGACTGTTCCCAATGTGAACCCCAATACACTTCACAGTGGTGGGGGTGCTCATTCTCCATTTGCCAACTGTGCCGTGTGGGGGCATTTTTCAGCACTTCCCTGTTCAACATATGCTTCTTCCTTTCTCAATTTCTGCCCCTTTCAATTCTCATGCTTATGAGACTCTGAGTTCTGTTACCCAGTGCTCAGACAAGTGGCAGGTAGGTGTGTGGTAAAAGGAGGTCCTCAGCCCCCCAAGGGGAGCCCCACAGGTGTGAGGACAGTGCTTATCTGGGGCAGCTGAGCTCTCTCCAGATCCCATTTCTCCTTTTCTGTAGGCCACGAGCTCTCTACTGATCATGGAAACAGACAAGGTCAAAAGCTTTCTGGGTATCCGTTTGACCAAAAAAAAAAAAATTTTTTTTTTGGTAGACAGTTTCACAGTTGTCACTGGAGGAAAACAAGCATTTTTGGTGATGCCACTTCTGCTTTTCAAAAAAAAAAGCTACCGAATACCAAAGAACTTTGCTAATTGCTGGTAAAAGGACTTTCTGCTGCTTGAGTGACAGACTTGGCCAGGACTCAGCCATGTTTACGTTCAGGACAGGATGCTCTCTTGCTAACTGCTATGGACTGTGCCCCCAGACCTGCCATCCCCTGTTTTGCGAGGGTTAATCTCTCTGATACCCTGTCCACCTCAGATCTGCTGGCTGAGCAGGAGTGCATAGGAGGACTCTCAGTGCCACTCGGTGACCACAGGGCACCATGTTGGAGAACGTTTTCATTTTTTCCATGACTCCTCTGAGGAAAGGGGAAATCTCTTCCTGCTCCACTTCCTTCCTGCTGTAGCTTCAGACTTCAAAGCTTTGTGTTTTCTGAAAGCTTTAATTCCTGAGTCTGTCTGTATAAATCTGGTTATGGAACGGAACCACAAACATTAAATCACTTTGGAAAATAAAAGCTAGTCACCAGGTAACTAGATTTAACGATTTGAAAAACTAGCTGAGCTTTTAAGTTGGAATTCCTAGGTTAAATTAGAGCGCATGCGCGTGGGTGCAAACCGCAGCACGGTCAGTGAGAAATTGCTTTTCTGGCCTATCTTCTTGGCCAGCCGTTCACCCTCCAGATGAGGAAACTGATAGTGGGTGCCGGTCTGCTGCCAGGCCCACAGGTGGGGCCTTCTTGCTGGACTCTCTCTGGCCCCTAAGGTAGGCTCAGAGTGACTTAGATCTGTCCCCCAACCCCCCAGGCCCTGGCTGTTTTTCTTTCTCCTCTGTGTCTGTCAAAGAAAAAGAAAGAATTAGAGAAAGTTAGAGAAAGGGGCCAATTGCCAGTTGTGTGTTCTTGTTTTTATTTTCATTCAAAAATCATAATTCCACTTCATAAATATGTACAAATATTATGTCAATTTAAAAAACAAAATTTTAAAAAATCACACACTCCTGTGCTTGTCTCTAAGGCTTTGCCTAATCCAATTGCCTTTTTAAAATATTTTTATTTTTGATTGACACATGATAATTGTGCATCTTTTTGGGCTGCAATGTGCTTCAGCATGTCTTAAAGGCTATTCATTCTGGAGCTGGCCAGACTCCTAAGTGAGGAGGAAGGAAAAGAAAAAAACAAGAGGGAGGGAGGGATGAAGGAAGGAACAGAGGAAGAAAGAAGAAAGGTTATAAGGAAGAAAGGAGGGAGGTGGAGCTTTGTGTTAGTCACTGGTAGTTTCCAGTCCCTTCAACCGGCTGTGCTGTGGTCCCAGCAGCCCATGTCAGAAAGCCGAGGTTGGCTCCTGGTGATTTCATGGTGTCAGGCTATTGCAGATGAGAGACTGAGGACACCACTGTGTCACCAGGCTGTGCCTTTTCTGTATGTCATTGCAGTGTTAAAATGGGCACAAAACATCTGCCCTCTGATTTTTATAAACCTTCTTTAAGAGAGGAAAGTCCGTTCAAATAGCAGGATTGCAGCATTCCTGCAGCTAACTCTGCAATTTTCACCTGCATCTTCCTTGAGGAACCATCATGGATGGTGCTGGCCTGAGCTCTCCCACCTACCCATGCTGCAGGACCCTAGGGCACGTTGCCTCCTCTCTGCCTCTACTTCCTCACCTGTCTGTAGTAATGCAGAGAAAGGGCCTCAGGACAGGAAAGGGGTGTGATCAGTAAACACCTGGGTGAGAGGCTGGGCAGGGCCACAGGCAGAGCAGAGGGCACTGGGTCTCCTTGTGAGTTGAATAACAGCCGCCATATGCAGCTCCCACCATACACAGCTCCCAGGAGGGCTGCAACACCTGGCAGGTTCCCTCCAATGCTTATTAAGCCCCTAGGCATGGGAACTCACATGCTTCTCCAAACAGAAAATGTTGGCTTCCAGAAAATCTTTAAAACATTGAGCCTCCTGGGGCCTCGTTCCTCAAATATGCCCCTTTCCACTGGGCACCCAGAAACTGAAAAAGGTCATGGTCACAGAGAGACTGTGCTTTGTTATGATTATTTTGTGGAGGTATTTATCTACTCAGGAGATGCCAGGTTCATGAAACTAGGCTTATCTAGGTTATCTGAACATGAATATTCATGCATGTGAATGACCATGAGCAATGAGAGGTAACAGGAATGTACCATTTTATACATGCAGTCTGGATGCAGTCAGGATGCATTCCCATGTATACAGTGGTCACCCTTTTCTACTCATTAAAGAAGTTCCCCTCAGCACTTTTATTCATTTAGATTGATCTTTCAAGTAATTTGAATTAGCAGGTTATTTTTTTTTTTTGTACTGGGCAGTGAAACCAGGGGTGCTTAACCATTATTTTTATTTTTTATTTTGAGACAAGGTCTCTCTAACTTGCTTAGAATCTCACTTAATTGCTGAGGCTGGCATTAAACTTCTTGTCCTCCTGCCTCAGCCTCCCTAGCTGCAGGGATTAAAGGTTGAATTAGTAGTATTTTTTGCAGTAGATACTTTCAAAAATGGCTTTCATTATTTCTTCAAAGTTCCCTGGAGGTGGGGGGGACATTTTTTCCATGTCTGTGAAGGAACATTTTGACTATTCTTGGTGCAACAAGCTTTTACTTCTGTTTTTCCTGTTTTTTTTTTTTTTTCTTTGTTCCTGGGGACTGGATCCAAGACCTTCTGCATACTACCACTGAGATACATCCCCAGCCCTTGGCCAAGTTGCCCAGAATGGCCACACACCTGAGATCCTCTTTCCTCAGCCTCTTGAGTAGCTGGGATTATAGGCCTGCATATAGCACTGTGCCTGGTCACCTGGCTTCCGTTTTGCTCTTGATTTGAACAACAAAGCAGAGCATTATGAAGAAATGCTGGGAGGTGAAACCTCTTTACAGAGGAGGTGAGCAATCAGAGGAGATGTCTGCTGGAAGGGTGTCAAAAAGGGTCATATTTGAATTTCTTTCACTAGCTCTGAGATATTGTGAATCATTCAACTGCTATGGGCTTCAGTCTGCTCATCTGTGAAATGCAGACTGGAACATTCTACTCTGTTCTTTACTGATTTAAGTAACCATAGGATCAAAAAAAAATGCTGGTAAACCACCTATCACATAGCAAGTACTCAAAGAGTGGTAGCTATTGTTTCTTTGTTTACCTCTGAATGACCATAGGACCATGTCTCTGCAGAATACATGGGAACAATAAAACGAATAATAGAATCCCAAAAGAAGGCGTCCAAGTGCAATACAATCTTCTAGTGTTGCCCATTTCTGTGAATTACATCCTATAACGCAGCACTGTGTCTTTTTTAGCTACTAGAGAGAAGTGACTTCTATGTTTGTAGAGATGTCACTTTGAACCTGGTTGAGACTTGCCAGGCATTTTGTGTGTACAGAACAATGAATCTGGGAGGCAGGCAGGCTGGGCCAGAGCAGGCTGCAGCAAGCCCCTCTTGCCAGCCGCAGGCGTTTCTCTGCTTGGTGCCCAGGCCATTGCATGTTGCTGCCCGTGGACATCAGCAGGCCAACACAGCGAATCAAGTGTTGAAGGACGTGTGTGTATGTGTCATCCCTAATGAAACAGAAGTGAGACCCTGCCCACCTTTGGAGAAAGTGCAGTGCTATTCTTCATTGTAAACTCAGCTTCAAAGTTCCCCTTTCGAGAATTTACCTTCCTAGAATTTCACCAGGGACGTCAGCCAGGTGTGTAATAATGCAGTGAATAGCTCCACATCATCTCTGAAATTCTAGCACCCTCTGCCATTTAAGAATTTGTGAGTCAGCTAGAAAATTTTGCTAAAGATGGCTTTGCCTGAGATTGGCTTCTTTCTTTCATGTCTATAAATGATCAGAAACTACTTTCGGTTTTTCTGCTTTTAGACTGAATCAAATAAAAATATTGAAGTATTACTCTGTACCTTCACTATCTTTCCTGGACCATATTCAGATTGAACCTCCCTAATCAGAACATCCAAAATCCAAAATGTTTTGAAATCTGGAATTTTTTGATATGATGATAAAAAAAATTGTCAGATACGGGAGTATTTTGAATTCTTGATTTTCAGATTAGGATTGCTCACCTGGTTAAGTCTATGCAAAGATTTCAAAATCAGAAATAACCCTGACAGCTGAAATGCTTCTAGTCCTAGTGATGCCGGTTTTGTGGATGTTGGGTTTGTGTCTTCTTGGAGTCGAAGAATGAAACCGAGGGATATGGGATAGAAAGAAAAAGCTTTTCCAAGAGAAGGGAGTCTCGGAGCCAAGAACTCAAAGAGGGGGTCTGGCTCATCTTTTTTATAGTCTCTCAAGATTTTTCCCCCTTTAATCATTGCCCTCCTTCCTCCATGCCTGGGAGCGGAGTGCAGAAGCTCTGGTCTGATTGAGTCTTTTGTCCTGGGCTCACATCACCTATGTCAGCAGAAGAGATGTCTGTGTCCAGAACACTTCCATTAGTAGAAGGCTTTGTTAGCACTGGGTGGGTGGGGGAGTTGTAACATCAGATGCTCTTTGCCCTCTTAGAAAAAAATGACCGTTAGCCAATTTCCTCCTTATTGACCCCAATCATTCTGCCTACACTGACTGCCTAACTTTTCCTCCTATCTTACTAGGCATTTCAGATAAGAGATACTCTCAACCTGGACATATATATTTATATACATATAAATTATATATAAATATATAAATACATATAAATTATATATATATATATTTGTTCAACATAGTCTTACACATTAGAGGGAATCATTACATATTCATGAATACATTGATATTGACATAGTAAGTTAAGGCTGATCCTAGTCCAGGATCTCCCCACCTTCATCCATTCCCCAATCTCATGTCTTCTCTGTAATACCCCCATGCTATATTTGGAAATGAACATATACATGTATATTAATTTTTGAAATTTCTCAGTTTCTCTGCCTTCCTGTGTATAGATAGCTGGGCTTCTCATGGGAGTTGAGGTTTCCCAGTTGCATTGATAATCCCCCTTATCCCTCCCTCCCCTCCCTGTCTCCCTCCCTTCTCTCCCCAACCTTCATAGTTATGCTTCTCCCATCTTATGTGAAATTTCAACTATGGTGAGTTTATTACTTAAGCTTAACTAACTTTTATCCTATTTCAGGATTTACTCTAGCTTCCACATATGAGAGAAAACATTAGGACCTTAAGTCTCTGTGTTTGGGATATTTCACTCAACATAATTTTTTCCAGTTCCATCCATTTAGTTGCAAATGCCATATCATTCTCTCTAATAGCAGAGTAGAACTCCATTGTGTATATATATACCACAGTTTTTTTTTTTAATCCATTCATCCAACAAATGGCATCTGGGTTGATTCCATAGTTTAGGTATTGTAAATTGAGCTGCTATAAACATTGATGTAGCTGTGTCTCTGTGGTATGCTGATTCTAGCTCTTTTGGGAAAATACCCAAGTGTGGGATAGCTGGGTGGTAAGGTGGTTCTGTCCCTAGTTTTGGGGGGAGTCTCCACACTGCTTTCTAGAGAGGCTATACAAGTTTGCAATCCCACCAACAGTGTGATAGTGTTCCTTTCATCCTTCAACCCCTCCAGCATCTATTATTGTTCATATTCTTCATTTTTGCCACTCTGGGTGAGGTGGAATCTCAGTGAACTTATGATTTGCGTTTCTCTGATTGCTAGTGACATAGAACATTTTCTCATATATTTATTGGTTTTTTGGACTTCCTCTGTTGAGAAGTTTCTATTTAGTTCCGTAGCACATTTATTGATTGAACTATTGGTGGTTTTGGTATTCAGTCTTTTGAGTTCTTTGTATATTCTGGATATTAGTCCTCTGTTGGAGGCATAGCAGGCAATGATTTTCTCCCATTATGTAGGTTCTGTCTTAACACTCTTGACTAATTCTTTTGCTGTGCAGAAGCTTTTCAGTTTAATAGAATCCCACTCACTGATTCTTGGCTTTAATTCTTGTACAATGGGAGTCTTTTTAAGGAAGGAAGTGTTGATCCTATTTTTTCATCTAGCAATTGTATGGTTGATAGTTTAATTTTTAATTCTTTGATCTATTTTAATTTGATTTTTGTGCAGGGTGAGAGATAAGGATCTAATTTCAGTTGTCTGCATATGGCTGCTAGACATATATTTTTGCAGTTTGCTATTTATTGATACTTGATCCATATTTTGTTGCTTGAAAGGCCCAGAGTTTGGAAGATCCGGTTTCCACAATTTTGACCATCATTAGCGTGAAATGAAAGCAGGAAGGGGATATGGGTATCCACGGTACTGCTATGGCCTTGCCCCTTTGTTTTCACATTTGTTACTGAAGTGGAATTAGGAAAATGGGAGCCTAGGGGAATGGCAGTCAGAGTTGCCAACTGTCTTTAGGACTGTCATTTTTTTCTCTCTCACATTCTGAGATAAAAAGTTCTTATCTCAGCTTAATGGCAGTAGTCATTATATTTGACATGTGTGAAATAATATGAAGTAGGGCAACCTTATGTCAACTCCACACCATATACCCACTCTTTTCTTCTTCCTCCCATTTTTCTTCAATTTTTTAACATTTGACAATTATGCTGTTCAATGAAAAATAAACATCCATTCCAGCTTAAACATCCAAAGACATCAGAACCCTTGAGTTCTAATTAAGTTCTATCTCTTACTCATTCACAAAACAAGAATGACACAACATCTCTTGGAGATATTATGGGCATTAGACAGACATTGGCAATTATGCTTAATTGCAAGCAGGATCACTCCTATGGCCAGGAATAGAAAAGCTTGTACCTACTAAAAAGCTTGGAATGATTCACAGCGGTGAGTTCACCCTTTGATTTAGGTGCCAGGTATGATCAGCTCTTGTATACATCATCTACTTAGTGGGACAGGCCTGTCTGCTGGCAGGGCCCGGGAGCTATTCACGCTGGACTGTCCAGAGCTATCATGGAGACCCTCAGAGCAGATGTGTTAAGCTGGCCGAGCCATCTCTTAAAGACAGGAAGCCTGACTGGGGGACCTCAGATTCTAAATCAGGGTGATGTGATCCTGCAGAAGATAAAACCCAAATCCCCAGACTCTTACACAGCTGGACTATCTAAGCAACACCATAATAGTTGAGCATGCCTCCACATGACTCACAAGGAGAGGGAAGTCCCAAACTTTCCTGGATCACCTCCACATGTATTACACCCAGAAGCCAGGCACTGAACACTGACTGAATCCCCAAGATGCTCAGCCAAGCTGGAGAAGCATCAGTTGTCAGTCTATACCATCTATAGTAATCAGCTTTCTGTTACTGTAACAAACACCTGAGATAATCAACTTATAAAATAAAAAGAAGAAGTTTACTTTGGCTTAGTTTTAGAGGTTTCAGTCCATAGTTAGTTGATCCCATTTCTTTTGGGCCTGTGAGGTAATAATACATCATGGTGGGGAGCACATGGTAGAACCAAGCCACGAACTTCATGACAAGGAAGCTGAGAGAGAGAGAGAGAGAGAGAGAGAGAGAGAGGGTGGGGGGACACAGAGAGAAAGAGACAGAGAGAGAGAGGAATCAAGGAAGTGACTGGGGTCCTACAATCCCCTTTAGGGAGATACCACCAGTAACCTAAAATATCCATTAGGCCCCACATCCAAAAGGTTCTACTACCTCCCAAGAGCAGCCCAAACTGGGGGCTGAACCTTTAACTCATGAATTTTTAGAAAACCTTTCAGATCAATCTTCAGGATTGCTTCTACCCCACAGTTCCAAAGAATGACTTTAATCACTTTTGAAATTTTCCCCAAGTCAATGGCTGTCCCTGGACAGAGACCCAACAACAAGCAGAGGTAACAGAGGGCAGCTTCCAGGAGGAGCTAGGGTCTGCTTTGCCACACCCGCACAGATGTTACCTTTATTAGAATAGCGCACTGGGCTCCAATGCTTTATATCCTGCCTGGTAAAATTCATAGTTAAGATCCTTCTACAGCTCTTTTCTATTAGGTACCAGACACTGAGCTTTATATGTGTTTTTCTATTCAATCTCCATACTAACTGTAAGCAGTAAATAATATGGTGTCTGCTATGGTGTAGACAAATGTCCCCCAAAGGCCCACGTGTTAAGGATCTGTTCATCATTCTGTGGCACTAGTGGGAGGTGGTGGAACCTTTAGGAGATGGAGTCTGGTGGGAGGAAGTCACTGAGGGTAAGTCCTTGAAAATGGTATAGGTACCCCATTCCCTTCCTCTCTCTCTCTCTCTCTTTCTTTGATTCTGAGGTGAACATCATTACTCTACCTCATGTTCCCTACTATGATGTTTTGCCTCATTCACCACAGTCACAAAAACAACGGAGCCAGGCCATCGTGGACCAAAACCTCAAAAACTATGCCCCAAAGTAAATCTTTCCTTCTTCTAAGTGGTTTATCTCAGGTGTTTTGTCATAGTAACTGAAACCTGACTAACAAAATATCTGAGTTTTAGATGAAGAAATTGAGGCCTATACATATAGCTGCTGACAGAGCTGGAATTTGGACACTAAAGACCAACAGAATACTAGAAAAAACTAATGACAAACATTGGGCATTCAGTCTACAGAATTTCTTTCTCACAGATTTACAGAGGCAAGCAAGCAGCTTTATGCAACCTGCACTTGCAGTCAGTAACAAATAGTTCCCTATATCCAATGTCATGGCATTGCCCATAATCTCTGGTCCTTCATGAGAAATCAAAAAGAGAAATAATATGAGCAAAGGGCAGAAGTAACTCACTGTCCCAACATCCATTTATTCTTTCTTCCATTTAGGAGTAAACACCCTCAGAGTTTTAGCGAGTTGTTAACTTTTATCTAAAGACTGCATTTTACAGTCTTCTTGGCTAGATATGATCATGTGACCAAGTTTAGGTTAATGAAATGGGACAAGAAATGACATATGCCTTAGACAAAAAAGTGGGCATCCACTACTCCCACACCCTGACTTCCCAACCTAGGACATTGGAACTCAAGGATAAAGCTGGGGGTTGAAAGTAGTAGAGCTTGGTACAGCCCACGCTATGTGTCTTTGTCATCTAATGTTAGAGGGAAACAAATATATTTTAGCTACTGTATGGTTGAGGTCTTTGTTATAGTCATTCAGACTTTCACCTTAGTGGAAGGTGAAGGTCAACCTACAGGGGATCATGTGTCTAAGAGAACTCCCCACCTGCAGCAATAATGAAACACTAAAGAACCTCTACATGTCTGATTGTGTGTGTGGGACCTCTCTTTGCACATCCCAGTTAATGGTGGCCAGGTGGGGTCACTACCCTTGAAGGAAGAAGAACAGGGCATTGCAGAAACAATGGGGACATGGGCCAGTCACTGTGGACAAGCAAGGATGTCAGCTTGATTCTCATGGAGAAGTAAAAACCAATCATCCTTCACTTTTATGTTAAATGATCACAGGGCAGAATGGTCTGCATCTAGGAAATACCTGGAACAAAAAAACAAATGAATTTTCTTCATTTGATCCAAAAAGCCTGAGAAGGCAGGAAAAATTATATGCAAAAAGAAACAAAATTATTTCTCTTTGAAATGTCAGTGAGGAGTGTGTGTGACCTAGTGGAATCAGCCGCGGGCTAGAGGGTTGGGGGCTCAGTATACCTCCAGCTCAGAGCCTCTGCTTGAGCAGAAAGAGGACAGAAGACAGATTCAGGGCAGCTTCTATTTCTCAAAGGCAACTTCTTATAACCTCCCACCTTGCGAGCAATAGACCTGCCTCCACCTCCCTGTGAGAGTTGGGGAGACCAAATCCTGGTCTCAGGGAGACAGGGACAGGGAGACCAGATTTGGTCTCACTGTCAATGCTGGCTGGTAACCAACAGAATACTACACAAATGATGACACCTGGTTCCCAAAGCCAAGTCAAGGGGCTATGTATTTCTGTCTAGGGGTCCTGGAAAACTCAGCCTTGGAGGCTCCCTTTGGGGACTATGCCATGAAAAGTGTGAGCCATTGTAAAGACCATGTGCAATCTTTGGTATACAGTCCCAGATGAACCCAGCCTATGCTAGAAAGGGGCTTTTAAGGGATTACAGCCCCAGCCATTTGAGTCTACTGGGCTGGGGCCCAGGCACCATGGAGAAAGAGCCCCTTCTCCTTGCACTTCAGCACTATTCTCGCCCCCAGAAGTGTGAGCATGAGCTACTTTACACCACTAAGCTTGGGCTGGCTTGTATGTGGTTTTGCCTTCCTGCAGTGGACAGTCTCCAAGTGGAGTGAGAAGCACATCTTGAAAAGCATGCCTGAATTCTTAGACATCTGGACGTTTCCTAGCTGGCACATGTGGGTAGAAAGACCATACTACTGATGGGTTTTTGGTGGATGGAAAAGGTCACTGGAGTACTCATATCGAAAGGGCCTTGGATGAGCACAGAAACTCGTGCCCTGAGAGTAAATGAGTGTGCCTTGTAAGCTCATGCCTCTGGTGCTAGTCTTGTAGAAGGCACGGCACCACAGCGAGACATGGGGTTTGGGGGCCCCATAGGGGCCCCATATGCTTGCAAACAAGCATAGCAGAGTGGCAGGTGTATGGGAACCAGGTGATCATGCACACAAGGTAAGTATCCCTCATCCAGAATGCTTGGGACCAAAGTGTTTCACATTTCAGATTTTTTTGTATTTGGGAATATCTGCAGAGATTTTATTGATTGTGTTTCCCTAATCTAAAAATCCAAAACCTGATATACTCCAAAATTTGAAACTTTTCAATTGCCCAAGTGATATTTTAAGTTTTGGATTATGGACCACTTCAGAGTTTTAGATTAGGGATGCTCAATCTGTATTCCCTTAAAATGTCCTTGTTCTTACACATAGTTATTCCACATGTCCCTACCTACCCTCCAGAGCATCCAGTGAAGAATGGGGGCTCTCAATCTGCAGGGCAGAGGGGTCACAGTGCAGTCCTAGTCTGAGATTATGTGGGTGCTCCCTCTGAGGCTGGACCTCAAGATCCAGAAGGCTGTTCTGGGGTTACAGAGAGAGAGAGGGGAACAACCAGCAGCCTCAGTCCTGTCACAGGTCGGATGGGGGATGTGTGGGCAGATCCTCCAGCTGCAGCTGCTGGTCGGTCCCTGGTCTAGTTCCAGGACCTGCTGGAATCCAAAGGGTAAGTGTCTCTGGCTGGGGCCTCCCAGATGTGGCCCTTGCTTTGCGGAGGATTAGAGACAATCTCCACCAGTACTATTTCGTATGCTACTTGTTTCTAGTTTATTCCAATTTCCTTAAAATGGATTCAGATCATTGAGTGGACCAAGCCTCCAACAGAGAGACTAGAATCGGAGTGTGCCATCCCAGGGAGCTGTGGCTTACATTAAAAAGGTTTATTTTCTTGTTGTTTTGCTTACAGTGTGACTCCTTTTGATATGTTGCTTTTAAAACAAAACAAAATAAAACTGGGCAATATGTTTGGGTGGTTCATAAGTCAAAACAGGTCTTAAATGAACAGCTTCCTTCCCCGGCTCTCTCTCTATCCCACTTCTCTCCTTTAGCCCGTTTCCATTTTTATTGATTTTGTCCAAATTCTTTTTGACTTTACATAAGCTAATGCAATAGCATTTCATTTTTCCTTTTCTACACAAAGGGTAGCAGTCTCTCTTTTGGCTTCTGAAGGAGCATTGGATCATTAACTTCAGGCTATTATTAAAATAATCTCATGCTTAATAGCATTGTGGTTGTGATAGTTAAACCATGTGTTACCTTAGGTAAACAATGATGCCCAGTAGCTTGTCAAATACCACTTTGGATGTTCCTGGGAAGGTATTTGTAGGTGTGACTGATTAACATTTGAATCAGTTGGCTTTGAGTAAAGCAGATTAATTCTCCAGAATGTGTGAGGGCCTTCCCCAATCAGTTGAAGGCCTTAAGCGAGCAAAGACTGAGAAACCCTGGAAGAAAAGGAACTTTGCTTCAAGACTGTTACACAGATATCTTGTAAGAGATTTCCAAAATGCCAACCTTTCTTGGGGATTTTAGATACAATACTGCAAAATCAACCCTTACCTACATTTGCAGCCTGCTGCTAGCCTGGCAAATTTGGGACTTGCTAGTTCCTTAAGATAATGCCCTCTCTTTCTCATATTATCTGAGGTTTCAGTTTCCTGCTATTGTTTCAGTCAACCTTGCCCCAAAAATATTAGATGGAATATTCTAGAAATAAACAACTCAGAAGTTTTAAATTGCATGACAAAATCTCATGCCATTGCCCTCCATCCAACCTGGGACATTGATAGTCCCTTTGTCCAGTGTATACATGGTGTATATGCTACCCCTTACTCACTTGGTTACCAGGCCAGTCACAGATTGACTATCTTGATGTTGTGGTGCTTGTGTTCAATTAACCCTTGCAGAGTAATCGAACACTGCCTATGCCCATATCATCCACTCACTGCATCTCACAGAGTGGTTGAATCGTCTCACATCATCACAAGAGAGATGAGCGTGCAATAATATTTTCAGAAGAGGGAGAGACGATATTTACATAACCTTTATTACAAACATCTTTATAGTATTTCTATTTTTATTATAGGTTATTAATGGTCATTTCAACTGTGCCTAATTTATCAGGTCAACTTTAAGACCCATATGTGTATATAAGAAGAAGTCACATGTATGTAGGATTTGGTACCAATTGCATTTTTTTTTTTAAGAGAAGGAGAGACAGTGAGAGAAAGAGAGAATTAAATTTATTCAGTTTTTCATGTGGCTTTTGTTGCTCCGACATTCTGCTGGGTACGTGGTGCTGGGGTTTGAACATGCATCCTCTTGCATGCCAGGCAAGCACAGTAACTGCTGAGCCACTGCTCCAGTCCCCCAGTTGCAGTTCTGAGGTCTCACTGGAGGTTCCCACCACATGTCCTGTGTGGATAGGAGGGCCTACTGTGAACACATTCTCTGGGTTCCCTGATTAATGCAATGGACGTATCTTTATTTTTAGGGATACTCACTGAGGAGTTTATGGGTGAAATGTCATCATGTCCTTCTAGGCAGTTCAGTGAGGGAGAAAGAGAGAGAGAGAAGCAGATTCAGCAGACATTCAGTGTTGGATCCAGGCAACGCGCACACAATCTTTATTGAACTGGTCCTTTAGCTTCTCAGCCTGTGCAAACATTTTCC
The DNA here is from genome assembly GCA_004027875.1 of Aplodontia rufa. NCBI lineage: Eukaryota > Metazoa > Chordata > Mammalia > Rodentia > Aplodontiidae > Aplodontia > Aplodontia rufa. The sequence goes on along the minus strand of PVKS010016386.1, from coordinate 1,823 downwards.
TAAGGAGAGCTTGGGAGAGGCGTCTTCTTCCTCACCTGCATTTCCACAGGGTCTTGAGTGGCAAGGGGGTTGGACCCTGTTGATACAACCCCAAAGCTGCAACAGGAAGAGCAGGGTGGGGTGGGAAGGAAAGTTAGCATTCTGGGGAAAGCCCACATTTGCTTATGCTCGGTGAGGAAGCCAAGAGGGTCCCATTTTGGGAAACACCGTGTGCCTGACAGGAGACCCAGAGAGAAGCACAGAATAAAGTGGGGCTGGACTGGATTTTGTCTTTCCAGTAAGACCAAGGCCACACTGTACTGCCCACTCCCTGGCCCCAACCCAGCCCTGGCCAATCTCTTCCAAGCTTGTCTCTTCTTCCCCTGCCCCCAATACATCCACCAGGCACCGAGCTTGCAGGAGAAAGTGAGGGTGGGGAGGGGGACCTGGATGTGCCTGGCTGGCATTGGCTGTGTGCACTGGAATGGGAGATGTGTGCTACCCCTGCTCCTCCCTGGGCTTTGCAGGTACATTGCATTTCCAATAGTCTGCAGAGGGTCTGATAACCAGTTGAGCCTAGATGAAGGGCAGACATTCCTGGAGTGTGTAATGTGGGTAGAACTGTAACTCTGGCTATTAACACACAGGGACAGGGGAAAGTATTTATCAGTGACCGTCTACTGGGAGTCTCAGCCATTGGTGACATTGATGCCCTTCTATGGTGATTCTGTGCTGAAGTAAAGCATCCGTCTGGGAGGGATAGTAAGCAAGCTACTTGCCTCAGTTTCCTTATCTGTAAAATGCGAATAATACCTTTGTCGTAGGCTATTATGAGTTTTGTTTGTAGAGCTCTGAGAAGGAAACTGCTACTTCTAAACACCCAATGAATGTTACCTTTTTTTTCCCTCAAAGCATAGAACACTTTGTATCAAAAAAGTTGCTACTCTGAAGCAAAATAAGGATGGAGATTTGGCTCTGCTAAGAAAAAGCTATGTATACTTTTGGATGCTCTTGAAATTCAGACAGGCCTGGTTTGAGTACAGACAACTCATTTTCACCAAATGCCGATTGCTATCACAATGGAAATGGAATGGGACTCTGACCGTGAACAAGCTAACCGGAGTCCGTAGCCATTGTAATCAATATGGAAAGCCTTGACTGCAATGCCCTTTTCTGAAATCACCCTGTTGAAGAAAACAGTCGTTGCTGTGTGTGACTGTGGCTAGGAGATGGTGAAACTTTGAACTGTTGTCTTCTGATTGTAGAGTTTCCTTTGGATCTGCCTCATTTGCTATTTGAGAAGCTTCCATTTGGAAATTTGCCTGGTGTCTTTCTCCAAAAAGTCATTTCCTTCTCTGTTGTCACATTTGTGTGGTCTGTATTCTGTGCTCATTCTGGAAGATGCTACAGGTGACTTTCATGGTTCAAGAAAGGTATCGATGTTTATGGAATGATATGAAAACCTGAATAGCAGTGATTTACTCAAAGTGGTGCTTGGTTTCCTAGCTGAGGCTGGAGGATCACATGCTTAGTGGCCTCTTTTTTTTTTTTTAAAGAAAGAGGGACAGTGAGAGAGACAGAGAAAGGGAGAAACAACTTTATTTAGTTTTTCACATGGCCTTAGTTGCTCTAACACTTAGTTGTATACGTGGTGCTGGGGTTTGAACCCGGGTCCTTGTGCTTGCCAGGCAAGCGCCGAAACCACTGAGCCACCGCTCCAGCCCCTTTAGTGGCCTCTTTAATAGGATTTTTTTTTAAAAAAATGTAGTGCTGCTGCTAGTGGGACTGCAAACTGGTTCAGCCACTATGGAAAGCAGTGTGGAGAATCCTCAAAAAATTAAGGA
>PVKS010016385.1:0-44063 GCA_004027875.1 Aplodontia rufa | reverse complement strand
GTGAAAGCATTCACCCCTTAACTCTGGATAAGGCTAACTTTGCTTAATATGATTTCTTCCACTGTCGTCCATTTACTTCAAAGGCTGCAATATCATTGTTTCTAATTGCTGAGTAAAACTTCATGGTATGTATGTGTGTGTGTGTGTGTGTGTGTGTGTGTGTGTGTATACACATGTATATACATATACAGTTTTTTAATCCATTCATCCAGTGAGGGGCATCTGGGTTGGTTCCATAATTTAGCTATTGTAAATTGAGCTGTTGTGAACATGGATTTTGCTGTATTGCTGTAATGTGCTGATTCTAACTCCCCTGGAAAATTACCCAGGAAAGGGATAGCTGGATTATATGGTGGGTTCATCCCTAATTTGGGGAGGATTCTCCACATTGCTGTACTCGTCTGCAGTTCCACCAACAGTGTGCTAGTGTTCCTATCTCTCCATAACCCCTCCAGCATCTATTATTTTTTGTATTCTTCATTTTTGCCAATCTGACTGGTGTGAGGTGAAATCTTAATGTAGTTTTGATTTGCATTTCTCAGATTACTAGTGATTTAGAGTGCTTTCTCATGTATCCATTGACTTGCTCAATGTCCTCTCTTGAGAAGTTTCTATTTAGCTCTTTGGCCCATTTATTGATTGTGTTGTTTGAGTTTTGGAAGTTGAAAGTTTTAAGGATTTTGTAAATTCTGGATATTAGCCACCTGTCAGAAGAATCCCATTCTGTAGGCAGTCTCTTGACAATTTTGATCATTTCCTTGGCTGCACAAAAACTTTTTAGCTTTATGACATCCCACTCATTGATTTTTTTTTAAAGAGAGAGGGACAGTGAGAGAGACAGAGAAAGAGAGAAACAACTTTATTTAGTTTTTCACATGGCCTTAGTTGCCTCAACACTCAGTTGTGTACCTGATGCTGGGGTTTGAACCTAGGTCCTCATGCTTGCCAGGCAAGTGCCGAAACTGCTGAGCCACTGCTCCAGCCCCATCTACTCATTGATTTTTGACTTTACTTCTTTCACTTTAGGAGACATGTTGAGAAAGTTTTTGCCTATTTCCAAATGCTTGAGTATTGGTCCTAACTTTTCTTCCAGCAATTACAAGGCAACTGGTTTAATTCTTAGTTCCTTGATCCATTTTGATTTGATTCTTGTTTAAGGTGAAAGATAAGGGTCTAATTTCAACTTTCTTCAAGTGGCTGTCCAGTTTGTCCAGCACCATTTGTTGAATAGGCTGTCTCTCTTCCATGTAATATTTTGTCTCCCTTTGTCACAGATCAGATGTTTAAAGATTTGTGGGTTTGTTCCAGGGTCTTCTATTCTATTCCATTGGTCTTCTTTCCTATCTTGATACTAGTACCATGGCATTTTTGTTATTACAGCTCTATAGTATAGTTTTAGATCTGGAATAGTAAAATCACCTGCTTCATCTTTCTTGCTTAGTAATGTTTTAGCTATTCTGGGTTTCTTACTATTCCAAATGAATTTGAGAATTGCTTTTTCTATATCTGTAAAGAATGACATTGGTATTTTGATGGGGATTGTGTTGAATCTATAAAGAGCTTATGGCAGAATGACCATTTTTATTATATTAATTCTGCCTAACCAAGAGCACATAACATCTTTCTATCTCCTCAGGTCATCTTGGATTTCATTATTCAATGTCTGATAATTTTCGTTGTAGCAGTCTTTGACTTCCCTTGTTAGATAATTCCCAAGTATTTTATTCTTTTTGAGGATATTGTGAATGGGATCGATTTCCTGATTTCTTCTTCTGCCTATTAGTGTTAGTGTATAGGAAAGCTATTGGTTTATGTGTATTGATCCTGTAGCCTGCCACTTTGCTAAAACTGTTTTTAAGTTCAAGAAGCTTTCTGGTGAAGTTTTTTGGGTCTTCCAGATAAAGAATCATATCATCAGCAAAAATGGAGAATTTGACTTCCTCTCTTCCTATTATTATTATCCCTTTGATTTCCTTCTCTTGCCTGATTGCTCTGGCTAGAGTCTCAAGAACAACATAGAATAAAAGTGGTGAGAGTAGACAGCCTTGTCTTGTTCCTGAGTTTAATGGAAATGCTTTCAGCTTTCCTCCATTTAGTATTATACTAGCTGAGGGTTTGGCATATATAGCCTTTACATAGATAAATTCCATTGATCCCTATCTTCTCTAGAGCTTTAGGCATAAATGGGTGCTGAATTTTATCAAAGATCTTGTTTTGCATCAATAGAGATGATCATATATTTTTGTCTTTAATTCTGTTTAAGTGATGAATTACATTATTTTGCATATGTTGAACCAGCCCTGCACACCTAGAATGAAACCCACTTGATCATGATGAATTATCTTCTTGATGTGTTTTTGAATACAGTTTGCTGGAATGTTATTAAGGACTTTTGGATCTAGGTTCATCAGGATATTGGTCTGTAGTTTTTCTTTTTCTTTCTTTTTTTTTTTTTTTTTTTTTTTTTTTTTTTTTTTTTTTGATGTGTTCTTGTTAGGTTTTGGTATCAGAGTTATGGTTGCTTTATAAAAAGTGTTTGGAAGATTTCACTCCTTTTCAATTGCTTGGAATGGCTTAATAAGGAGAGATGTTTGCTCCTCTTCAAAAGTGTGGTAAAACTCAGCAGGGAAACCATCAGGTCCTGGGTTTATTTTCTTTGATAGGCTTTTAATTGCTGTATGGATTTCAGTGCCTATTATTGGGCTGTTTAGAAATTCAATATTGACCTCTGTCAATGTAGGGATGTTGTATGTGTCTAGAAATTTGTCCATGTCTTCCAGATTATCTAATTTATAGGAATATAGTTTTTCAAAATATGATCTTATAATTTGTTGGATTTTCATGGGGTCAGTGGTGATCACTCCCTTTTCATTGATGATTTTATTGATCTGCTTCATTTCTCTCCTTCTTTTAGTAAGGTTGGCTATGGGTCTAAGTATTTTATTTATTTTTTCAAAATACCAGCTCTTGTTTCAACAATTTTTTTACTGTTTTTTGTTCTCAATTTCATTGATTTCACCTCTGATCTTGATTGCTTCCTGTCTTCTGCTGGCTTTGGGATTGGATTGTTCTTCCTTTTGTAGGGCTTTGAAATGGAGCATAAGCTTATTTATTTGGGATCTCTCTTCATTTTTAATGTGGACACTCAGTGCTATAAATTTTCCCCTTAGGAATGTTTCCATGCTATCCCAGAGGTTTTGATATGTTGTGTCTTCATTCTCATTCTTTCCCAAGAATTTTTTAATTTCTGCTCTCATGTCTTCTTGGACCCATTCTCCATTTAATAGGGTATTATTCAATCTCCATGAACATGTATTTTCTGTTATGTTTTTGCCTTTGATTGCTAGGATCATGGTGTTAAGGTCTGATGATATACACAGAATAATATCTGCTTTTATATATTTACTGAGATTTCCTTTGTGAACCAGAATATGGTCTGTTTTGGAGAAGGACTCATGTGCTGCTGAGAAGAAGGTGCATTCCGCTGATTTGGGGGTGGAATATTCTATATGTCTGTTAAGTCCATTTGATTTTGGAGTTGTTTAGGCTGGAGATTTCTTTGTTGATTTTTTATTTTCATGATATGTCTATTGGTGACAAATGTATTGAAGTCTCCCAGTATTATTGTGTTGAGGTCCACAAGTGGTTTTATGTTATGAAGTAATTTATTCACATAGTTGGGAACACTGTAATTTGGACTGCATATATTTACTATGGTTATGTCGTCCTGTTGTAGAGTTCCCATTACTACTAAGTAATGGCCTTCTTTATCTCTTGTGATTAGTTTTTGTTTGAAATCTACTTTGTCGGATATAAGTATTTTGACTCCAGCTTGCTTTCTTGGGCCATATGCATGGTAGCTTTTTTTCCATCCTTTTACCCTTAATCTTTGGATGTCATTGGCTGTTAGGTGGGTCTCTGGTAAGAAGCACATTGTTGGATTTTGTTTTTTGATCCAGTCTGCTAGTCTATGTCTTTTGAGTGGTATATTTATACCATTCACATTCAGTGTTATAATGGAAGTGTGCATGTGGTTCACAGTCATTGCACATTATTAGTAAGTTCTATGCTGTCTTTGTTGAGTTTTGATAAGTTGTACCTTTACTGAATTTCCTCTGTTTGTGGGTTTGGGGTTTTGATTACTTTTCCTTCTATCTGGAGTGTGTCTTTGAGAATTCTTTGTAATTCTGGTTTTCTGTTCACGAATGCTGCCAGTTTGCTCTTATCATGAAAAGATCTTATTTCCCCATCAAATTTGAAGCTGAGTTTTGCCAGGTATAGTATTCTTGGCTGCATGCTGTGGTCATTCAGGCATTGAAAGATTTCTTTCCATGTCCTTCTTGCCTCCAGACTCTGGTTGAAAAGTCAGAGGTAATTCTTGTGATTGTGATTCAGCATTTCTCCCTTGCTGATTTTAATATCCTTTCCTTGATATCCCTGTTGTACATTTTGAATATGATGTGTCTTGGTGAGTTTCTCAGTTGATTAGGCCTTTTGGGTATCTTGTAAGCTTCCTGGGTGAGCATATCTTATTCTATTTTTAATTGAGAAAAGTTTTCTTTAACAATTTCCTTGAAGATATTCCTCATACCATTCTTTTGTTTCAGTTTCTTCTTGTACCCCAATTACTCTCATATTGTTTCTTCTCATTTCATCCCAGACATTTTTAAAATGCTGATCATGTTCTTTTAGTTGTTTTTCTTTTTTGTCAGTGGTGCACTCAAGCTTGCTCAGCTGTCCTCATTGTCAAAAGTTCTTTCTTCAATAGCAAGCAGAGGTTCTATTTTCCATAGAAGCTAATTTATTATTAAATTCTTCTATGGTCCCTCTCCTGTTATTGACTGCAGATTTTAGCTCAGCTACTTACTTTTTGAGTATGTCTATTTCTTTGATGATAGAGTTTCTCAACTCTTGAGTTTTTTCATTCCTTTCATTGACTCTTCTTTTAGGTCATTGCTCCTTTTTGTTATCAGATCATTCATAATTTGTCTTAGATTTTCCTCCTGGTCCCTGGCCATGGACTCCTTGCTAGGGGAGTTGTATTTTTGAGGTGAACCTCTTCTAGTTTGATTCTTCATCTTTGAAGAGCTTCTTGATTTTTGAATTGGGGATCCCTGTGTGGAAGCAAGACACATCCTTGGGTTCTTCTTCCTTATTCATCAAGGGTTGGATCAGATACCACCCCTCTGATGACCACTTCCTTCCAGAAAGCTATTTCTGCCTAGAGCCTTGTTTTGTTGCAGCTTTTGGGTCAACATTCCAGGACTTGGAGTTGGCACCTGGGCATTCTGCTGCATTGTTGAAGCTAAGCAATACACATATGTCACTGAGTGCTAGCATCTCAGACATGTGGGGTAGGCAGAATGGATCAACGTATGTATTAAGCTGGGATCTGGGATTCTTGGTGGTGGGATGGGCCCAGCAGGTGTGTGTGATATCTGGGTAGTATCTGACTGCGGGGTCCTTGGAAGTGTCCAGTTCACATGCTGTGGAAGAACTGGAGTCCTTGGCATGCACTGGTATGGGGGTAGGGTCAAGCTTCTTCTCACTCCATAAATTGAAGAAAATTCTTGGCCTGAGATCTCTATCTGGTTGTTTTTCTTTGGGTCCTTGCTGTTGGATTGTGAGTTTTGTCCCATCCCTTACTTGGGTCGGGGTATTGTCAGGAAAGTTGAGTTCAGAAGTCAAACCCCTAACCTGTGAAGTGTTAGTCCCTTAGGAATTCCAACTCCTCTTGAGCTAATAGGAGATCATCAATATGAATGACCAATGCATACAATAAACAGTTTTAAATTGGTTATTCAGTATAGAGTATATTACACAGTTAAATTCCACCTACGGAATTTAAATTCCACCTATGGAATGAATGGTAGTGTTAGTCGATACTTTTGATGATACTAGCATTTAACTATCACCTATGTCAGGCTTTAAAGCATACAATAGTTACTGAGTTTGGCTTTCATGGTGGTAAAGGTTACATAGCATTAATGATGGGGGGGGGTCAAATGGTATAAACTACTTGGAACCCTGAGAGAGAAGGAAATGCAAGAGAAATTTAGAAAGGAGTTTGTATTATCTGATTATGAACAGAGAGAAAGTAGAGGAGGTGAAGGATTTGCTGGAGAGAGAAAAAAGAAAAAGAAAACAAACAAACAAACAAATAAAAAAAAAAAAAACCCCAAAGGAAGAAAAGACAGAGGTAGCAAAATAAAGGAAGGGTGATATTAATAAGATTTGTGTGATAGCATAAGAAAGGGTAGAAGCAAGTGCAGGAAAATTATGCAGTATACTTCAAATATGAAATGAACTGAACAAAATCCCACCCCTCTGCAGGCATGACAAGGATAGACAGAAGAGACAAGAAGGAAAAAGAGAGAAGAATAAGAAAAACAAAAAAACAAAAAGAAAAAACAAAACAAAACAAAACAAAAAAACAGAGAAAGACAACTGAAAAACTCCCCTGACAAAGATAAAGTGAAAGAAAAACCAAAAAACAGAAACAAAAACAAATAAAAATAGTTAATTTTTATATGTCCATGAAACAATCAACTTTTCCAGTTGGCACTCAAATACATGTCAAAAACAGGAAAGAAAGAAAAATTTTTTTTAAAAAATTCTTAATGAAAACTTAGAACTATGGTCACTGAGGTTGTCTCTGTACACTTTGGGAGCAGATGTTCACTGTCCTCCTGAGTTTTGTTAGCAGGGTCTCAGTCTGTAATTATGTGATCTCAAGTAGAGGATTGGATGTCCTCAGACTTCTGGGCTTTCTAGAAGGAGATTTCCGTGAAGAGATCAGATTAGGGAATGCCCTGATGGCTGGTCTTTGCCAGCCTCCCTGGGGAAACTCAGGAGTCTTAAGGCTTTTATGTGTGGGGGTTAAAATGCTTTCAATGCTCCCTCTTCTGGTTGCATTCCTGGTCCTCCAGGATTTTTGAGCTCAGACTGAGGACTCATAAAATTTAGCTTATCACGTGAGGCTTCCTGCTGGGTAGGGGTGGACAGGGCTGAGTAAGGCTCCCATATACTCCACAAACCTGAATCTCCTTAAGCAAAGTGAGGACTGGGCCTGTCTCACGCCTCCTCTTCCCAGTTCAGCTTGTGAACTATGGCTGGCTCCTGGTGCAATTGCAGAGTAGCCTGCTCTGAACTGCTAACTTGCTCCCACCAGGCAGTCTGTCCCATAAGACTCCTGATTTTCAATTTTATGCAGGCAGCTGAAGGACATTGTTCTCCCCTTGCACAGTGGTGCAGTATGGGTGTCTCTAGTGGAGCCCAATTTATGATTTCTTATAGAACTCAGCTTCTCTGTGGCAGATCAGATTGCACATTGTGATTTGGTTCCTCCTACACTCCCTTGTTGGTAGGGTGCAATGGCAATCACAGTTGCAGCTGCTGTGTCCCAGCTTGGATGGATATAATCCCTCTTTTCCACTTGCTGCACCCAAATCTCTGATCATCCAAAAAAACTCCCTTAACTAGCACTATGTTCCAGTGATGATTTTCCCCAAAATGCACCTCATGGCAATGGAGCTATCCTGGAGTTTTTTAATCCAGTCACGGAGCCAAATGAGAAGCAGCCTTCCTATAGCTCGCCATCTTGGAAATCCTGTTCAGACCTTTTAATGGCCTAACATGTGGTTTATTAGGATGATACTCAGTGTGCATCTGAGAAGAACAATCTTGCTAGTGTCAGGTAGAGTGATCTGTGTGTCCACATTAAGTCCACTTGGCCAATAGTGTTGTCCAAATTCTGTTTCCTCATTTATTTCCTGTGTGGTTTTTCTATCCATTATTGAAAGTGAGGTATTGAAGTCTGTTACTGCTATTGTGTTGTTTTCTATCTCTCCCTTCAATTCTACCATTGTTAGCTTTGTCAATTTGGGCACTAAAATACTAAGTGCATCCATATTTCTAATTGTCACATTTTCCTGATGAGTTGATCCTTTATCATCATATACTTTCCTTCTTTGTCATTTTTTTTTGTGATTTTTGATTCAGTCTATTTTGTCTAATATAACCATGGCCACCCCACTTGTTCTAGTGAGCTTTCTTGTTGCTGTGATGAAAAGACCTGACCAGAACAATTTTAGGAGGAAATGTTTATTTAAGGGCTCACAGTTTCAGAGGTCTTAGTCCATACAAAGCTGGCTCCATTCCTTGGGGCTCAAGGTGAGGCTGATCATCATGGTAGAAAAGTGTGGCAAAGGGAAGTGGTTCAAGGCATGGCTCCAGGAAGCAGAGAGAGGCTGTATGCTAGGTACAAAATATGTACCCTAAAGGAACACCCCCAAAACCCACCCCCCCTGCAGCCACACCCTACCAGCCTATAGTTACTAGTTAATCCCTATTAGGGGATTAACTCACTGATTCGGTTAAGGCTCTCATAATCCAATCATTTCACCTCAACCTTGCTGCATTTTCACATGTGAGATTTGGGGGGACACCTCACATTCAAACCATAGCTCTGTTCTTTTATCTAACCTTTGAATAAATATCTTTGTCCTTCACTTTCAGCCTACATGAATTCTTAGATGGAAAGTGAGTCTCTGTGGACAGAATAAAGTCCAATTTTTTCATCCATTCATCTTATCTGTACATTTTGATTGGGTAGTTTAATCCATTTACATTTAAATTAATTTCTGATAGGTAAGGATTTCCAATTGCCAATGGCTGTTTACTGAGTGTATTATAGCTCTGTTTTCCTCTTTTTATATCTTTCTTTGCATTTTACTGATTTTTTTTGAGTGGCAAGCTTTGATTCCTTATTTCATTTTGTATCTCATAGATTGGTACTTTCTTTGTGGTTCCCACAAGAATTACATAAAATATTTTAAAGTTGTAATAATCCATTTTAAATACATAACAGCTTAACTTGAAACACATTCAAAAACCTTTCTTCTTTACAACTCCCCCCACACATTATGGTACTAATAGTACAAATTGCATGTTCATTAGCATACATTTAGATTATTTTTATTTTTATATTTTAAATTCTATCCCCAAGTTAAAAGTGATTTATGCACCAACATTGCAATACTATAGGATTTTATAATTGTCTATATGTATTTACCTTTTCCAGAGTTTATGCCTGTTTAGAAAAAAAACAAAGTGCCTAATTTTTCCTCTGTTTTCACACCACAATGAACATAGAAAACTTAAGTGACTCCAAGATATGTAGAGATTTCTCCCTACCAGCAAGCAAGCATTCAGTTCTATAGAAGCACACATCAGCTGGAATCATTTAATCCAATGCAATTCTGACACTATGTACCTAATGATAGTCTTAGATCCCATAAATTGAGGGCTCAGTCACCAAAATCTCCCCAAGCTCTAGATCCCAGTCACCAGCACTAGCTTGTTTCACCTGTGTTTCTGATTGAAGCTATATATCAGTGTTCCCACAAATGCACTCCTTGCATTCAGTTAATTTATTTTAGTGAATCACAGAACTCAGGGAAACATATTTTCTGGTGTTTAATAAAGGATATTAAAGGACAGTGATAAACAGATGCATAGAGGTGCTTTCAGGGGAAGAAGTGTGGAGCTTGTGTGCTCTTTCTGGGAACCCCCATGCTTTCAGCTTCCTAGGCCTTTAGGGTTTTCTGAACTTTGGTCTTTGGGGTTTTGTGAAGATTTCATTGTATAGGCCTGACTGAGGCTCAGAAAACCATATCAAACATGATTGGATCCAAAGAATAAGATCTAACGTTAACAGACTATTTGGGGAAACCCAGAAAGTCTTGTCTGTTTTACCTTCTTCTTAGCCTCTATGCAGCAGCATTCCTTCCTCCAGGGTCTGAGGCAGGATCCCTCTGGAATAACGAGAGTCTTATGACCTACTATCTGGAAAGGGTACGTCCCAGAATTTCTTTAGGGTCAGCTCCAAGAAAGAAAGGTGGGGGAAAATGAGAGTCTCTATGACCCATTGTGAAAAATAAATTTCAGTTTCTATGGCCTGTACAAGGGAGCTTTGAGCCAGGAATGACTGACGAAAGCCAAAATATATACATCATATTATCACAGCTTTGTAATTTCATATGCTATCCTGATGCTCCCAGCCCTTTGTTTCAACTTGAAGGACTGACTCTCTTTTTCATTTCTTACAAGGCAGGTCTAGTCCTGATAATCTGCCTCAGCTTTTGATTATCTAGGAAAGTCTATCATCTTGGAAGCACACTTTTGTTTGGTTATAGTAGTCTTATTTGGCAGGGTTTTTCTTTTTTTTCTAGTGTTTTAATTATATCATCCCCCTGTTGTGGTTTGCAAGGTTTCTGCTGAGAACACTTTGAAAATTTTATGGAAATTCTCTTATGCTATAATTGGAATATGGTTTGAATGTGTTCACCAAGGGTTCCTATGTTGAAATTTAACCTCCACTATGAAGTGTTCAGAAGGTGGAAATTTAATTCGACTATGGTATTTAAAAGTGGAGTCTTTGGGAGGTGATTAGATTAGATACAGTCATCAGCATGGAGACCCCCATGATTGAATATCAATAGCTTTTTAAGAAGTAGGAAAGACTAGAATTAAGGAATAAGAAGACTTGTCCAAGAGTCAGTCATGTGATAAGTATTCCATAGATCACCAGTCCTAATTCTGATTACACATGTCCTTTCTCAGTATTATCCATAATCAATGAGCATTGTTGTAGGAAACAGGAAAAATAACAAGATTGAACAATGGGAACACCTGGTTTTATACTAAAGTTGTGCAAAGATTTAGGGTAGACTATCTCAGATCCATAAATTATAATGAGACATGAATACTTTTATAATTAAACTAAATTTTATGAATTAGAAACAAAATCATTACCCAGATTTCTGTACCTTTCTTTTTTCTTTCCTTTTGTTTTGTAAAATAAATAGAGAACCAATTAAAAAGCTTGAGTGGAAGCCTGAATGAGCATTAAACAGGCACAAAAGTGATAAAGATAGTTCCTTGCTTATTTCCCCAAGTGCTAACAAGTATAAGCAAAATCCATTAAAGTTTTTCTAAAATGACATATTCTCTTCTTCAGAAAGAAATTTCTGGAATGTTATACTTGCATAAATTGAATTCCCCAGATTTTTGTGCTATCTTCATTTAAGGACAATTCTTTTCAAAATCAGCATTAAGGGCATATAGACCATCTCTTTTCCAGAATAGTTACGGAAGGGCAGAAAAGGGGCAACTGAAGTCCCTTATTGTTCTAACAATTGCTTTTACCTCCCTCTTTACCAATCATCAACCAGATGGAATGACCATATTTTCTGTGTTTATTCTGCCCTCATCACAGATTTATAAAAAGGGAGTTAAACAAACAAACAAACAAACAAACAGAAATGAAAAAAGCCACCAGGCCAAGAAAAACTTCAACAGCCTGTGGAGTGTGAGATATATTGAAAGTCTATACTACAAACCATTTTTGTGGATTCAAGAATTCACTGGAAACAAGAATTAAACTAGAAATTAGAAGATCCCTGCATAACATGAAGAATATGATTCTCCTAATAAGAATTTGCTATTTGTGAAAATGAATCTACTACTCTGGAGAAATGGAAAGAATATGGACAATGAAATTAGACAAACTTTAATCAAAACCCAACCTTGACACTTCTTGCTTTAGTTAATTTACTAACACCTTTTACCTGTAATTTCTATATCTATAAATTTGGGGTTAAAGTAGCAGTAGCTGTGGAATCAAGAGAGACCATGTGGATGCCATACTTCTCCGGTGCCTAGAGCATAGTTTGCACTAAGGGTGGTGTTAGATCCTTTCCTTCTTTGCCCTTAGATCTTTTATTTCCTTTATCATATAGCTCATTATTGTGTTCAATTTACCCTCTGTTTTTGATTATGAAACTGTGCAGGCTCAAGGACTGAGCCCTGACTTTTCAGGTCAGCACATAAGATTTAATGCTTGTCCAGCCTGGATCTCCAGCTTCCAATTATTATTGATAAATCCTGAGTCAAGTTTCACTCACACATACCAAGCTTGCATAATATTCACTCTTTTTTTCCAGTGCTGGGAACTGAATCTGGGGATACTCTACCATTGAGTTACATCCCAGCCCCTCATTTGTTTCTTTTTGAGAGACCACCTTGCTTACTTGCAGAAGCTGGTCTTGTGATCCTCCTGCTTCAGCCTCCCAAATAACTGGGATTGTAGGCATGTGTCACCATACCCAGAAAATATTCATTCTTGGAATATGAAAAAAGAAAAAGATGAAAAGATTAGGGGTTGACGAAGAGGTTGTTTCCACTGATTGGAGGCCCATCATAGATCAGTTGCTACATGTCCCGTATTTTGTAAAATAAATGGTGTCTTGTGTAACTTTAAGCAAAGGTCCCTGACAAGTAAAGTGGAGATCTACTTTTACTCAATTCCAACACTGAAAACTCAGAATATTGATAGAAGTAAAAGTGATTGTCTCCTTGAATGAAGGCAGATAGAAGCTATAGGTCAAGGGTCAGGCATCTGGATTTACACCAATGTCTGAGACTCCATGGAGAACTTACCATTATACCCTCACTCTCTTTTTTTTTTTTAAGAAAGAGGAACAGTTAGAGAGAGATACAGAGAGAATCAATTTTTATTTAGTTTTTCATGTGGCCTTCACTGCTCTGACACATAGCTTTGTACGTGGTGCTGGTGTTTGAACTCGTGTACTCACGCACAAGCACTGTAACTGCCAAGCCACCACTCCATCCCATACCCTCACTTTTGTATTAAAATTTTCCTAGCTGAACAGAAGCAATGCTATTACTGCAGTATATGTTCTAATTTGTGACTAAATGTTAATAATGTACATGAAAGAGTATAGTTAAAAGATGTTTTTATAAGTTTCTGATTATCCATGTGTTTGGTAGATTCTTAAATAGCAGTTCTCAATGAATGGCATCTCCTGGTGTCCACTCTTTACAACGTTATTTATCATCCCTTCTATCAACAAGTAGCATCTTCCTTCTCATCTTTTGAATCCAGGCTGGTGTTGTGACTTGTTTTGACCAATAGAATGTGGTGAAGTAATTGTGCGTGACTTCCAGGGCGCAGTCTGAAGATGCCTGCAGCTTTTGCTCTGACATTTAGAACACTCTTGCCACCCTATAAAGAGGCTTGGGCTACTGAAGATGAGAGGCCCTGTGGAAAGACGCCAACCAGGGGATGCTAAGTGAGATCATCCAACACCAGCCAGCCCCAAGCTGATCAAACAGCAGTTTGAGAATGTGCAAATCAGCCCCACCAAAACTAAAAGGGCAAAAGAATTTTCCAGCAGAGTCTAGCCAAAATTTCTAACCCACAAAATTGTGAGCAAATACATAGTTACAGTTTTAAGTCACTGGCTTCTGGATTGGTTTCATACTCAGCAATTTGTACTTACCCACTAATTGAAAGGGCCTTGGTAAACTTAATGCAAAATCAAAATGAAGCACAGAAAATCTGTCTCCCACCTTACATGTGTATTATTTCAAGGTCCCCTTTTCTCCATCCTTTTGTTTCCTTGGCATTTCTGCAATTTGTAACATTAACCGTTCTGTTTTTGAAATACCTCCCTTGATTTTCTTCATGACTTTCCCAGGCATTCTTCTGCCTTATAATCTTCTCCTTTTCGATCTCTTTTGCTAGCATTTTCCCTCTTGACTTTCAGCCTATGAGTCTTGTCTCTCTGCTCTATGCATCACACTCCTTTGGTGAATTTGTCCACTTTTGTGGTTTTATCCTTAGAACTGATATCTCTATTCAGAGGATATTCAAGGGTTTACCCATAGCTCCAGTCTCTGTATATCATTGGTCTTCAGTAAATACCTGTGAGTTGCTTTTTAGATGGAAAATGAAATACACATGTTGATTGTGACTCTCAGCATTATTTGACAAATTTGAAAATATCTGGAAATCACCCAAGAGGTTTTGATATCAAGAGATTTCCCACCTGACTGTGAAAGCGTGCATATTAAATTATGTTCACGGTATTTTTCATCTTCAATGAGGAAGGAAAAAAAAAGGAATGCTCAGCTATTGCAAACTCAAAGACACCAAATGAATGCAAGATTCACAAAATAAATACTCATTGCTGCTTAAATACCTTTTTTGAAATCCTCACTTAAGCATTCAAGGATGCTTCTGCCAGTTACAAATATGAATCCTCATATAGCTCTGGGCTTCAAAGAGTGAAATAAAACAATAATTTCAATTTTATAAGTCCTCAGAGTGAAAACAACTGAGATGTAGCCTTTTCTGGCTGTTGTGTGTTCCAATCCCTGCAGGCCAATTATGTCCTTTCGAAGCTCCAGCAAGGGCTTGAAGGTTAATTAAAATGTGTGATTTAGGAAAAAGGAGAAAAACCAAACTGAGAATAATATATAGTGCACATATTCCACCAGCTGCCTTGGAATCAACATTTAATTAACCAGCAGTGAGGCACAGCACCTGCTTTTTTTCCATTTCTGCACAGACACAATGTAGGCAGAGCATCAAGGTCTCGGTAGCTGACGTTTCCAAAGACAGTGAATAGAATGACTCTGCATCCCCCGTGTGCCACGCCCTTCCCTTAAACAGGACCCTGCTTTGGGGGAAGCTTTATCATTATACTAATATAGCCAACTATATAGAGTAGATCCTTCCCCACTTGTCCATCTCTAAGGCTTTACAGAGAAATTTTTCTCACACCTCTAGTCCCCCTCCACCCACAAATTGCCCATCTATTTTCTGCTCTCCACAGTGGTGGCTTCTTGGTTAATTAGCTAATGGCTTGTTAACATACTAACCTTTTCTGGAAACACCTGCATTTTAACTGAAGGACCCATAGGGCTGGAAATGCATGGTGGCCATCCCCAAAGACAGCTCCCATTAATCCTTGCCTTCTAGTTCACATCTTTGTAGAATGCTTTCCTATATTCTCCAGGTTTAGGCCGTGCAATCAAAACAGGACAGAAGGGATGGCATGTCACTTCTGAGATCAAGTTACTAAAACACAACAAAAACCAAAACCAAAACAAAACCAAAACCTGCCGTCTCGTTTCCTGCTCTGGGGAAAAACATACTGGGAGCAGCCCTGTGGAGAAGTCTCCATGGAAAGGAACTGAATTGTCTTGAGAGTGACCTGGGAAGCAGTTCCTTCAGCCCCAGTGCATACTTGAACAATTCCTTGGCTGCAACTTCGGGAGAGATGCTGATCTAGAACTGCCTAGCTAAGTCACTCTCAGATTACTTATCCACAAGAACTGTGAGATTTTTGTTATATAGCAGTAGATACCGAATACAGAAAATCTGGGCCTCCCTCAGTGATGGAGGCATTTAGTAGAACACAGTGGTAACTTGAGTAGAGTAAGCGAAGCCATTGGGGGGGTGATTTTAGTCACAGACGGGGGGAAAAACAGGCGCATAAATAAACATACCACTTGATGTGTGGGGGATGGCTGTGCAGGCTTAGTTGGACCAGAGAAGGAAAGTGGTGGCTTTCCAGAACCCAGGGTAATTCCCCTTGTCAAGCTAGATTTTGAGACATTGTCTTTCCCACCCTTTCTCTCCTGTACAAGTCTCAGCCACTCATGCTGCAGATAGACCACATGTCACTCTCAGACTATGAGATCTTCTATCTCATGTCATCTCTGTCAAGGTGCAAGTCTCTTTTCTTTCTCTGAAGTTCTTCAGAAGGGATTAAGGAGATAATGAGCAGACTCCCGAACTTGAGCAAACCCACAGTAGATGTCCTGGTATATAATGCATGTATTTACATATGCAGACACATATTCAATTCTCACAAACACTTGACTAGTCAAATATTATAGTTATTTCCATTTTAGAAACTGAAGCTCTAACAGTTTGTCAGAGCATATGATAATACACATATGTCTCCAAATACATTCCTGGCATCCACAAAATATTCAGCAAATACTGGGTCATTTAGAACAAGTTTGGTAGTTCTGATTTAGAAAGAACTCCAAGCATTATTGTGTGATTCAAGAGAGAGTAGAGGTATCCTGTGACCTTATGGATGTGCAACAACTTGCCAAGAAAGGGGAAATAATTGTGTACCCTAATTGTTATCTCATTTGAGATCTACCATTAGATAGTGCTTAAAATATGCAAGATTCAAATATATATCTATAAAAGTTGGCCAAAATACAGTGGATTGGTAGATTTTTAACTATTACTAATATAATAACAACTATCTTTCTGAAAAAGACTTAGAGATGAAAGCCAACTACGAACTTACACAGACCGTGCACGTTACATATGGAAAACTTACCTTGACCATCTCTTACAGTCAGTTGGTACTGGAATTTCTATATTCAAATCCCAGCTCTGCCACTCATTAGCTGTGAGAATTGGGGCAATAAACTGTCAGAGCTGCAGTCTCTAAAATGGAAATAACTATCATATTTGGCTAATCAAGTTGTTGTGAGAATCAAATATGTGTATGCATGTGTAAAATGCTATACCAGAGCCTGGCAATGACCAAATACGATTGCTGTCATTTTCAAGAGTCCATTGAACTCTTCTGGCTTGAAACTTTGAACAGGAAATTCAGTGTCCTTACATGACAGGCCTGCATTGCTGTACAGTGCCAGTTCTGTCCTCTGGGACAGAGCAAAGTAAGCTCATTCTTCATTCAGCAAAGAAGACCTCCTGATACTCCAGCACAACTAGAGCCTGTCTCTGTTCTGTGCTTGTGTATCATGAAGAGTTTCTTCCTCTTCCCTGGATACCCCCTGTAATGCTCCCAGGGTGTCAGTGATCTTTTTGGAATGTGCCATGCAGAATAAATACAGGGCTCCAGAGGTTGCAATGTTCAATGGGAACTAGGGTTTCCACTAACAAGGAATAGCTCTGTACCTCTGCCAACCCAGCATCCCATTGGGTTAGTTTTCCACTTTATATGTATGTAATATCTATACATAATATGTGATAGTTTAAGATCAAACTTACTGCTAAATATAGACCTTTATCTCATGGTTTTATCTTATTAATTTGATTCTAGCTTTCTGTCAGTTCTATCCTACTTAAAGCATTGTGAATTATGTTTTTCCTGCTACTGTCAAATGCAAACCATACAAGAAGCTTTCATCTAACTCATGTGGAAAGGAACATTTTCTTATGGTGCTGATTGAGAGGAGTACTGCTCTATCTCAGTGGGTTGAACGGATTGAGGGTTTGGGGCATCTTTGGTCCCAACTTACCCATAAATGATGTGGCCTATGGTGATAATAACCTCTGCAAGCCAAGAAAAGCCACTGATCGATAATAAAAAGGAATTATGATTGAACAAATGAATTGTTAGGAATATACCTGGAGAAATAAATAGCAGGCTAAAATTCTCACTGAGTTAAAAATAGCCAATATAGAAACTCTGTGAGAACTGTTTTATTGGAAAAGGTGACTGGATTCTTTAACAAGGAAGGAAAATGTCATGCAAAACAAGATCACTGGAAAAACACAATATGCACTTCATGTATTGCACAATTCACTGGGCTCTGCCATATAAGTGTAAGACTTCTTTCCTGGAAATCTTGAAAAAAAAAAAGGCTTTTAAAAAACCCCATAATAGATACAGACTTTCAGGCCATTTGATTTAGGCCTTCTGTAGAGACAGATAACTATCAGATATAAAATGCATAGATTCCTGTGCTTTACAAATTTACTTTATAATTAAAGAGAATGAAAACATGCCAATAGAACATAAAAAGAGTAAGCAGCAGTAAGAAGCTATGGGAAAGCTATGAGACATAAAGGAAAAATTGGAAGGAAATGAAAATATTATTGAGATCTTGTTGTATAGTATTTTCCATATATAATGTTCTTTATTTCTCTCCAAGATACTTCAGTATAAAAAGCTGATCATTATACACAAGAAAACTGATGCTAAATGAGTTTAAGTAATGTCCTCAAGGCACACAGGTAAGAAAACTGAACAAGACTCAAACCAGGTTGGTTTGTCTCCAAATCCTAAGGTTTGAATGCAATACAATACACATGCAATAATAACCTTCAATGGGATATTATTTGGGGAGAGTAGATAAATACAAATAGAACAAAACAAATTATTCCAGAAAGAATTTAACTGAGTACAGTTAAAAGATATTTTTATAAGTTTCTGATTATCTATGTGTTTGGTAGATTCTTAAATAGCAGTTCTCAATGAATGGCATCTCCCTATGTCCACTCTTTACAACGTTATTTATCATCCCTTCCATCAACAAGTGGCATCTTCCTCCTCATCTTTTGAATCCAGGCTGGTGTTGTGACTTGTTTTGACCAATAGAATGTCGTGGATTAATTGTGCATGACTTCCAGGGCGCAGTCTGAAAATGCCTCCAGCTTTTGCTTTGACATTTAGAGCACTTTTGCCTTCCTGTAAAGAGGCTTGGGCTACTGAAGATTGATAGTATTATTAATTTTATTGCCTAAATTAGATAAAGTTTTGGAGTTAAGAAGCAAAGGAAATTAAAGTAGTCTGAAGATGTTCAAGAAGATGGCTTCACACAAAAGTGGACCACGGTGGGTCTTTCAAGGATGAGTACAGAATTTGACTTAGGGAAAGGGTAAAGAAAGCAGAGTCCACCTTGAGAGATAAGCAGAGGCATTTCATAAAATCTGTTAAGACCTACTGTGGAGCTTGAAATGGAGTGGGAAGGACAAAGAAAACAGGACTGCAACAGTTTTACAAATGATGAAAGAAAGTAAGAGGAAAGGATGCTTTTAGGAGAAAAGCAACTGTTTTTGAAACTGTTGAGTCTAGAGTTACAAGGAATTATACCAACTAACATCTCAGTAAAGGTAACAAACTAAAACTGGTGAGAAACAAGGCTTAGAAATCTGAGGGATGCTTCAGTAGCTAATAATAGAACCAAAGGCCCTTATTTAGCAATAAGAGTAAGAGAACAACCTAGGACAACAGGCAAGGTATTTCTGAAAGTCCACAGTTTTATAATTAGAGGATCCAACGAAAGTTTACCAGAACCTTAGTAGAAACTCAGAATAACACAGTCATAAAAGCCACAAGAAAGTTGACTGAATGAATGGCTTTGATTCTCCATGATACCCTACAGTCACACAATTACCATGCCTCAAGTAGTTCCTTGACCTGAAACTTTGGGTTTATCCATGCAGGTTGCTTTGGCCAATAAAATTTAGGAAGAAATGACAATGTGTTATCGCCAAGTCTAAACCTTCCACGTAATTTCTTGTATTTCTGTCATTATCATGAGGAAAACATACCCAGCTTACTTCCTGATCATTGGGAAAAAAAAGAGAAAAGTAGAGAAGAACCTCGCTGGCTAACCTCAGCATAAACACAGCACCCCAGCCTGAAGCAAGAACCACCCAGCAAATCCATCCTGTAACAACTGGATTCCAAACAGCCTACCAAAGGAGCGAGCAGTAATATAGGATTGCTGCTTTACAGCACTGTTGAATTGGTTTGTTATTTAGTTACATTAGCATCAGGATAGTTAACTTTTGGAAATATGCCAGAAGGAAAACGGAGGACAGACTAATGAATTTGGAAATGCAGTAGTCACTGGAGTACTGGAGTGTCAATGATGATGTTTCAGGAAACTGACAGCTGTAGAAAACAAATTCCAAGGAATGAGCAAAAGCAGAAGTGTCCGAGAAATGCAATGTAAGAAGAGATCATATAATTGAGAAGCCTAGGGGTTAAACTAATTGGAACAATAATCAGCATTATTATCCCAGTGGAAGTGCACAATGCATTCTTGGGTTTGGAAGCACAAGAAAGGAGTCTGTGGGGTAGAGTGGAGGGTTTAGGGAGGCTGCTGAGAAGGGTCTCCTGAAATCAGATGGGAAGAGAGTATAACACAGAGCATAACAAAAGTGATCTCTGAAATCCGCAAAGGGACATAATGGAGGAACTGAAGTTCCACAGAGTCAACAGGGAACAAATTTCATGAAGGAGATTTTTTTTTTTGTAGATCACTGATGTGCATGTGGTGCTGTGGTTTGAACTCAGGTTCTTGTGCCAGGCAAGAGCAATACCGCTGAGCCTCCACTCCAGCCCCTCTTTCAGGGTATGTCTAAGTGACTAATCAGGATGTCAAAAGGAGAAAGATCTGGGAGCGTCTCTGCAAGAAGAAAAGTGTTGTGTGGGTGTGTTGGAAAATAAGCAGGGTGCACTGGTGCTGCTTGCTGTGGCTGGGCCACTCCAGGCTAACTACAGCTGTCCCTCTTGTTGTTTCTGTCACCCAGAAGACCACAGAAGTGCCTTCAGTTGGACTGTCTCACAATCTCCAGACCAACATATGAAGGCATTTGTCTAAAGGCCTGTTGAAATGACACAATAAGACTATGGAAAATGCCCATGAGCAATTCATTGATGGTGTTGGAGATTTTATATGTATATATATATATTTTTTTTTTCCTGGTACCAGAGATTGAACCCAGGGGTACTCAACCACTGAGCCACGTTCTCCAGCAGTTTTATTTTGTTTTGTTGTTTTGTTTTTGAGACAGTTCTTGCTAAGTTGCTTAGGAACTCACTAAGTTGCTGAGGCTGGCTTTGAACTTGCGATCCTCCTCCCTCAGCTTCCTGAGTCACTGGGGTTACGGTATGCATCACTGCACCTGGGTTCCATTTTTGAGCATTAGTTTATAATGATGTTTCCCAGACTATAGGAGGCCAATGTATCAGAGCTGCCTGAGCAAACTGGATCTATTCTCAGCAGGGCTGCTGCTGAGTCACCAGGGGACATAGTGACCATGCCATCATCACCAAGGCCTTCTGCCCGATTTCCTCTCTAATGGCAAATCAGAACAACGTTTACTTGCTTGCTTGGAACCCAGTGGGGTATTATGCAGACTTCCTCATGGTGCATTACCTCTTCCTATTCACCCCCTCCAGCTATATCCAGATTATCAGTGGGAAGTTGAGACCAGATGCGTGGTGCTATCATCAGCCTCATCTGCAACCAATTGAAGTGTACATTTATTCCCAGGACACCTGTCAGGTGGGAAGAGCATACTTAGGGAGTAAGCGAGGCACCGAAGAGAAGCATCTCCTAGGTTTCAAGTAAAGGAAATACATACATATACATTCTCTCTTTGGAGAGATTAGAATTCATCACTCTGGCATGCTCCTCTACTGTCATTTCCAGAGTCACATTTAGAGGAACTACTTGGGAAAGGGAAGAGAAAAATGAATAGATCAAATGATGTTAGGTAGGACAACTTTAGACCCCTTAGGTGGAGATTTTAAAATTTACCATTGCAGTAGGTCAGGTGGCTGATGCTTGGATGGAACCACCATAAAATTATAGTATTTCCCTAATTAATGAATAAATAATCTGTGCTGGATACTAACTGTTGAAAATCAGAATCATTTGATTCTTCTAAACTCTCCTCTGTAACTCAGGGTTGAGAAGCTCAAAAACTACTGTCCCAGATTATTTTGCCAGTAGAGCTCAGCTAGATTCAGCTAATGGAAGGCAATTTTTTGAGATTTTTTGAATAGAGGAGACTTTTCCCCTAAGTGGAAGCTGTGAATCAGGGTGTGGGCATCAACAGATGTCAGATATTGTAGGCAGTGATTTTAATGGAGGCTTTCATACATCCTCCAGAGAATCTCACACTTCTCCATGCAGAGGTCAGCTGAGATCATGGTGATGCCTTTCCATAATCATGCTCTTCCAGATTTCCAAAAGCAACCTTGCTTACCTATGCCCCCTGGCCTCCCAACATAAAACTCCAAAACTGCCAGACAGTAATCCTCTTTTTTAAACTTTATACTACTATAAACACCTAGACCACTTCTGGTTTACTAATCAAACCCTGATTGATAGACAATAT
Source organism: Aplodontia rufa (assembly GCA_004027875.1). NCBI lineage: Eukaryota > Metazoa > Chordata > Mammalia > Rodentia > Aplodontiidae > Aplodontia > Aplodontia rufa. The sequence goes on along the minus strand of PVKS010016385.1, from coordinate 22,279 downwards.
ACTTTCTTCTTATTTTAAAATGTTTATGCATATTGGGTATCCTGGTTCTTGACCCAAACTAAGTGGCAGCAAGCCACATCCTCATCTGGATTGAAGAAGCACAGTCCATGCCCAGGAATCCATGAACAATATGCCTTCATCCGTGCAAAGAATGTTTGCTATTTCCTAGTGTCAGCAATATTTTGCAAGATAAGGAGCTTACATTACAGTGAGAGAAGAAAGATAACCAATCAGATGGTGCTGAGTGTCTTGGATTAAAAGAAGAGGGTAAAGGAGAGGGTGCTGTGGGTGGGGATCTTTAATACGTGCAATCAGGAAGATTTCATTGATAAGGGGATATTGGAGCAGGGATCTGAAAGGGGATAGGCTCCCAGTGTAAAGACATGGAGCATATGTGCATGGCCTGAGCGAAGGAACAGCATCCCCAGAGCAGAGTGATTAATGACAAAGGAGATAGGTCAGTGTTTACAGACTGTGGAACACAATATGGCATTTATTCTGAGTGAGATGGGAAATAATTTCACTAGATAGTTTCAAGCTTTTGTATTAAGCAGAAAATAAAATGTTATATTAAAAAAAAGTTTGAAAAAGCACAGACCCCACCGTTCTGTTCTCAAAAGCCATACCATCATGTTTCCTGCTGATTAACTATCCCTCAAATAATCTACCAGCAACTTGGTTTTTGTTTAAAAACTCCTGTTTTTGTCATTCTAATGTTTTGGCTTATAAAATGATTATAAAGAAATTCCATATCACACTCTTACCATAATTTTTCTGGGAATTGCAAAATAAAGACTGAGTTTCCTGGATAGCTACAAGATACTGTTGGATTTAAGGAGAGGCCAGAGATGAAATACAACCATAATAATATAAGGCTAAGAGAGAACATATGGGGCTTGAGATGGCTTCTCTGGGAAGAGTGGCACTTGACGTCAGAGTGTCTCACTAGAGGAAGCTCAGTACAACAGTGTCCAGAAAGTCCCTCTGAGCTGTGCTCCACATTTCTCTGTGCTGGAGAAGACACAAGATGGAGGGGCTCTTCCCTCTGAGCAGCTCATTTCTGTTCTCATGGGCTAAACCCAAATATTACACTAAGACATACAAATTCAGAGACACTGACCACGCCTCCTGGAAAAGCAACCAAGAAGGCAAACAAATAATGGAGGGGAGGATAGAGAAGATAGCAAGGAAAAAGAGGAGAAGAAGGGAAGAAGATGGAAAAGATTTCAGATTATCCTAGAAAATACTCAGAGCCCCCAACGAAACATTGGAAACAAAGGAAACAAAGAAGAGGAAAATAGCTGAGTTTCATTAACTAAGTAGAACCAACACAAATAATTCTAGTTGTGCTTTAGAGATGTTGTTTTTGAGACAGGGTCTCACTGTGTTGCCCAGGCTGGCCTCAAACACCTTGGTTCAAGCGAACATTCTGCCTCAGTCTCCCAAGTAGCAGGTGCACACCTCTGTACCCAGCTAGAAACAGCTCAAGAGAAAGACACGAGAGGTCATTAGAAGCTTGTAGGTACTGTTTAGCTCAGTCAAGTACTTTCCCCAGTAAGCTTCTCATCGAAAGCCCCGTTTGGGAAAACAACATAGCCATTAAAACAACAAAAATCGCCCAGCCCTATGGGATATGAGGGCCAGAATTCAGAGGGCTTTAACATACAAATGACCCAAGTTTTAAAACAGTACTCGTGACTCTGAAAGCTCGCCTCGTTGAGACCCTCTGTGTCTTTCTCTCTCTCTTACACACATGTGCAAACACACACACTGTACACTGCCTGCCACACTCCAGTTATTGTTCCTTCCCACATCAGGTGTCTCATATTTGCACATTGATAGACACAAGTGGATCTCCTGATCCACTCTAATTCTGCACACATGTTGAACAGGGATATTCAACCTCAGGGCCCATCCTCTGCCTCAGTGGTTCTGCTCCTGGCATGATTTGAGAGGTGCTGAAAGCCCTGTGCCTAAAATGCCACACCTTATTTTCAGCCAGCCATATTTCAAGTACTCAAGAGCCATCTGTGGCTAGTGGGTACAATCTTGCCCTGTATTGCTGTCTATTATGAGAAGACTTACGTGAGCATAAATTACAGGCTCTAAAATGCTGTCACATACACAGTTATCACAAGTCCAAGCTATCACTGGCTCCATTTCCCCACCGCTTTTGTCCACAACACAAAGCTGTGAACTGGACATCACTGTGTGCAGGGACTTTTGCTACCACAGTTGTGGTCTCATGGAAAGAGCACAGACTGTGGAATCAGGATGCACAGGGTTGACTTCTTGACCACATCCTAAATGAGTGACTCTGGGAAAGACCTCTTTCACTTTGCCGCTTCAGCTTACTTATCTGTAAAAAAGAAAAACAGTATGGCTTCTGCACATCACAAAGTTGTTGTAGAGATAAATATGTTTTGATACAAACTATGTTATAAAGAACTAGGCATTGCCATTCTTATATATATCAAAACAAGCACCCTCACATATTGTTGATTGGGTACTAAGAACAGATAAATTATCTGAATTTTATTTTTTAAATTTATTTCTTGCTCCTTGCCTCTTCTAGCTTAGAATAGCTTTAAGGGTCTGTGGGGCTCTGCCCTCTCAGATATGACTGCCCTTCTGCTGGAGAATGTATTCCTGGATAGATTGCTTTTGCAGGGGTATAGGAGGAGGGCAAAGGCAAGTTCAAATTAAACTCATGTTAAGAGCAAGGGTTCGAATCAGAAAGAGCCAGGTGAGAATGTTGACATGTTCCTTCCTCTCCAAGTTGTTTTCCATTTTGAGCCCCAGTTTTCCCACTTGCTAACCAAGCTACTTCCAGAACCGATGTGAGGCTTCTAGGAGAAAAAGCAGTCAGCATTCAGCCCGGCCAGACGGATGGTCTGCCCTCCTGTGACCGTTTCTACCATCTTCTCAGCACAGCAGATGCCTAATGCTCCGTCTTGGGAGAGGGAGGAGTTTTTTTGGTTCCAGAGCAGGCTGGCCATCCATCTGGTTTGGGTTTTTGTCTGAGGCTGTTGGCAGACTTGTTTAGTGGGGATAGGTACTTGGTTGGCACCCAGCTTTATAACTTCTAGCCATTCGGTGACATCCTGCTGGACATACTAGTTGTTTCTGAAGAGCTAGAGAAGCAGCTCAGGAGAGTGATGGCTTCCTCCAGTCCAGCTGGTGCCCAACAGGTCTCCCTCACAGTATTGCTCTGCCCAGGGAGAGCTTTTCTGCTGGATGGGCCTGGGCATGTTGAGTCCTGATCAAGAGTTCTCCTGTGGATGTGTACTCTGTGAGTTATGATGGCCCTGGTCAAATTCTGGTTGAATGTTTGTACAAAGTCCTTTCATCTTGTGAAATGCTGCGTCTAGGAATGATTTCATCCCTGGAGTGGATACTGGAGACACTGAGGGTATTGCTGCAGACAGAAGTAATGTCTAGCAGGTGTTTAAATTGTTACTAGCTGCACCTTGGATGATAGCAGGTTGCATGACCAACCATCTGGTTTGCTCAGGACTCAGGTGCTTCCTGGAATACATCACCATTGCTGATTCAGCAGGTCTGACATGGAATCTGTGATTCTTTTGTCTAACAAGCTCCCAGAGAGTACTGACCTTGTTGATCAATGCACCACACTTTGAGTATTAATGCTTTACTGGACTGCAAAAGGCTTTGGAAAGATCTGGGTTGACATCCAGCTTCACCCATCCCCAAATGTTATCCTCATTTTCCTCATTGCTCTAGTCCACTATCCTTGAGGATGAAACTTTCTGTCCGGGCTACTTAGCATCTGGCTACTCATAGCTGTCCATATTACTCATTCTTCTGTGTTCTTTCTCCTTTAAACTTTAGTCTCCCTCTGCAGATTCTCCTCCTTCTGGTCTCCTTGCCCCTCCCTATAAGTGGGATATAATCCTAGAGGGCCTGATCTAATCTAGTCATGTTGGCCTCCTTGCCTTTCCTAAAATACACCAGGCACACACGTGTCCTGGGGCCTTTGAACGTGCTAACCACTCTGCCTGGGTCATTCTTCCTCCAGACAGCTGCATGACTCTGGCCCTCAAATCCTGTGGTTCTCCATTCACTGGCCCCCGAAGCACTCCTGTTTATGGCATGCATTGTATGCACATATATGCTCTGGCTTTCCCTAACCACATTAAAATAGCCACCCTCTGACCCTGCCCTACCAATACCTACCCCCATCTGTACAAACTCATAGTCCCCCTTCCTTACTTTATTGTCTTTCTCAAACAGTTATTGATACACATATTAACTACAAAGAAAAAAATGTATCTGACTTCACATCCTTCTAGGATGCTTATGAATTGAGTTGAAATACTTAAATAATGCTGAGACAGCTACAAGTGTCACATGTGTGCAGGAGCACACATATACACACATACAGGCTTGGCCACACATACAACCTAATAAAGTGTTCAAATAACGTGCACCGTAAATGTTTATTTTGTGGGAGGTGAATTCTCTGTGAACCCTGACACAGAGCAAGGTCTAGAAACTCAATTTGGAAGGCAAGATGCCCTGGCGAGCCCACCTGCTCAGGTTTTCACCTGACCAACTCAGCCTAACTTGAAGGAAGCCACCAAACCTCAGTCTGAAATGGAGAGGCAGAGTGGAGGCCTTGCATCTGAAAGGTCTCTTCACTGCTTCATCACAGCCTTAATTTCACGTTCATAGTTTAATTTCCAGGTTGCATGTCCTCCCTCCTTAAATAGCACTTTGTGTAATTGATGCCAGGTCAATCATTGCACCGGCCTCCACGGCATCCATGGGGCAGGAACCACATTCTGCCTTACCTGTGCTAAAAGAAGAAAATGTCACACATCTCTGAAGAAACAACCCTGTCTGAGACTGAGTTCCAAATGAGATCTTCGAGAAAAATAAAAAACAAAATACAAAAAGAGACAAAAATGCACCTTGATCACAGAATTAAGGTAAAGACTAACTGTGATTCTTATTTTCCTCTTTACATTTTTAAGTGAACTCTAAACATATAATGTAAGTACATACTATGTTGTAATTATGGACAACATGGTGTTATATTAACAAAAAGAAAAATAGTATTCTCAATTTTAGATGCAACTATAAAGAACAATGCGACTATCAGGAAGCATGCTGAAACATTAACAGTGAATCTTTCCAAATAGTGGGATTATTGATCAATTTTATCTTGTAACACTCTGATTCTCACTATTTTTAAAATTTTATACAGTGAGGATGGAATATCTTTGTAGTTTAAAATATATTTTGTTAATATTCTAAAAATATCTACCACCCTATATTTATAATAACTAAAAATTTTGTTTGCATTGAATTTACTTAAAACAAGCTTCATCTCTAATTCCTGCATCATACACAAAAGAATAGGAAGAATTTTATTTGGGTGAAGAGGAAAAATGCTCCCTTTGAAATGCATCTCCTTTTAGAAGGAACCTTTCCACCTGCCTACCTCAGCTGGTTGAATCAGGCAGGTGTGGAACTCTGCACCTTGGACTGGAACTCATTCAAATCCAGGGATGGAGTGGACCTTAGAGTCTACCCAGCACCATCCTGTTTCACAGCAGAGGAACAACGATCCCGAGAGAGGAGAAAGGACAGGCCTTGTTCTAGGTCTCACTGTGGTATTCACATCTAACTCACTCTGGGTCTAGGATCCCAACTGGAACCTGCAGTCCCTCCTTCCTACTTAGGTTACTTTTTCCTCTGACTCAGAAATAGAATACTAAAAGAATTCTAAGCTCACTGCCTTGTACTTAGGAGACTCTCAATAAATGAACAATGTAGACATAGACAAATAAGCTTAAAAAGTTTTGAATATCAATGATCACTACATATTTAAAAAGCTCAGGAAATATATATCAATTCATCCTATTAATAAGAGAAAAGGAAAATCAGAGACAAATCTGCCTTAGAGTAGAAAGGCTACCACTGAGAGGGGAGGGGACCTGGTGGTGGCTGCAGCAAGGGCCTGACTCTGAAGGAAGGCAAAGAACCTACGAGGGTAGAAATGCACAGGAGATCTTCACTGGTCCCTCGCTTGCTTAAGGGGCACAAAGAACCTGGAGGAAATGTGAAAGGGTTTCTCTCTTCCAGGTGGGTGAAGAGGAAACTATTCTTTGGCCACAAGGGACCTCCTGTAAGGAATTGGTCAAGGAATCCCAAGAAAACAGGGGACATTGCTGCACTCAGCACAAACCAGAATGGGCAACACTGACGAACTTCGTGGGGCAAAGGGAGATTTTAAGGCACTCTGGTGTCAGGAAAAACAAAAAGCACATTTAGCCTCAATAGTAGGGATAGTTTTGGAACTAAAGAAAAGCTTTTGGGATTTGGTAAGATTTACTAAGGACAATGCACAGACTTCTCAAATGGCAGGCAGGACTTGCTTCTTGTCTTTGGTTCACACTACCTGCCTCTTCCTCAGTGCTGTGACCTGCTCTGAGAGAAGGTGTCAGGCCATTTCCTGTCACTTACTGAAACCACCAACTAGACTTGTTCATTGAAAGGATGGCTTTCCAGACAGAGGTGTTCAGGCTGAAAGGAAATCTAGTGTGACTCTTGTTATGGTTTGGATAGGAGATGTGTCCAAAGGCTCATGTGTGAGACAATTCAAGGAAGTTTAGAGGTAAATGATTAGGTTACAACAGTTGTAAGCTAAACAGAGAATTAATCCACTGGTAAGTATTAAGTGGGTGGTAACTGTGAACAGGATTGTGTGACTCAAGGAGGTAGGTCTTTAGGTCTTTGGGGGTGTGTTTTGGGGCTTATATTTTGTCCCTAGTGAGCAGAGCTCTCTCTCTCTCTCTCTCTCTCTCTCTCTCTCTCTCTCTCATCGCTTGTGCCACGTCCTGAGCTGCTTTCCTGCACCACACCCTTTCGCCACAATGTTCTGCCTCACCTCAGGCCCAGAGCAGTTGATTGGGCCGTCTATGGGCTGAGACCTATGAAACCAGGAACCCCAAGTAAACGTTTCTTCCTCCACTTTGTTCTTGTCAGATCTTTTGGTCAAAGCAATGAAAAAGACTGACTAAAACAGTCCTTATACACAGAAGTTCCTTAATATACATTCATTGGATAAATAACCTGCATAATCCAAATAACAATCTCTTCCTTAAAGATGTCCGTATCCTAACCCTTGGTACCTTTAAAACATCAATTTTGTGCAGCAAATAAGACTTTGTACATAGGATTAAGGTAAGACTCTTGCAGTGGGGACACAATCCTATTGTCTGGGTGAGTTAAATGTAATCACAAGGATTGTTAAAAGCAAAAGATGGAAATGAGGTCAGAGTAAGCGGAGGTGTGAAGATGTGGCACTGTTGGCTTTGGGGACAAAGACTATGAACCCAGGTCTGCAGGCAGCCTTTGGAAGCTGGAGAAGGCAAGGCAGCAGAATTTCCCCTAAGCCTCCAGAGCACATGCTGGCCTGCTGACACCTTAACTTTAGACCAGTAAGACCCTTTTCAGACTTCTGACCTAAAGAACTATAAAATTCTAAATTGGTGCTATTTTAAGCCAGTAGGTGTGCAATAGTTTGCTACAGCAGTAATTGAAAGCTACTACATAAACCAAATTGAAAAGAAATATTTAATAATTACCCAATGAGATTATCACTCAACTCTTTAAAGAGAGGATGAATAGATGAGGAAAGCAGTCCCAGAGACTTTCAATGCACCTCTTCCACTAGAGCTGCAACAGAACCAAGCCACAGTGACCGCCAAGAATGAGCACAGAGAACCATGGCCACCCTCACCCAAAGAGCATTCACGAAGCCATATCCAATCAGAACAATCAGTTCCAAACTATGGTGCCTTTCTCCCTGAAAATCAACTCTCTGGCCTCCAGATTATAACCAATTCAACTTCCTCAGTAGCACATGAAACAGTGACATTGTCTAATATGTAATTTGGGAGAGAATTGAATGATACATCTGTCTTTTTTGACAAAGCTCTGTCTTGAAGTGTCTATTTAAAATAAAATCAGCAGATCAGCAGCAATTAAAAATGAAAGAATATAAAAAGTTTAGGTACAAAAGCATTAAAGTCTAATAGCTCTTGGCTTATGTGCCAGCACTGAGTAAATATTCCAAGCACCAAATTTCTCTCCTGAAATCTCAGCATTTGCAACTTCAAAAAGCACCACCATTAAACACACACACACACACACACACACACAAACATTTTTTAATAAATATTAGGCAGTGAGTCCTTCTGAGATCCAGTAAGACTGATTATGCCTAGTATTTCAAGAGATTGTATTAGACATGGATGAACATTATATTTCAAACCAATAAGATAGGAGCTATATGCTATTACTTTGTTTAAAGTGCCTTAAAACCTTTTAGATACTACACTAATGTTATTTCTCCTAAGCAATTTGTTAAGGAATTTTGGAAGTTTATACATTTTGATATTCTGAATGATGTTTTGGAAGAAAGCTGTATAGCCACAGAATGCATTTGCATATGTTCTTAAAAGCTTTAATATAGTTTATACCTTGAGGCAGTGCTCAATATCATGAAAAGATCACAAATATGACCTTTTTTATCTTTGTACCAAGGATTGAACCAAGGGGCACTTCGCTGAACCACATCACCAGTCCCTTTTTCATATTTTATTTTGAAACAGGGTCTCACTAAGTTGCTTAGGGCCTCACTGAATTGCTGAAGCTGGCTTTGAACATGAGATCCTCCTGCCTCAGCCTCCTGAGCTGCTGGGATTATAGATCCGCCTGGCACAAAAACTATCTTTTAAGTAAAATCAGGCATGAAATCACAAAAATTGTCAGTAACTGAATGGCATCAATAAGGGTAAGAGCTACCACCTATGCAGAATCCCTGACACCAAATCCTGCACCGCCACCCTCCTCCTGGGCTGGTTCCTGGGATCTGCATTCCATCCTAATGGCAGACCTCAGTATCTTCCTAACATTCGTCTTCTACTACCTTCTGGACCAATCATACTGGGTATCTCCTTAAGTCTTTTGCTTCTTCCTCCTCCCAATTTATCTTACTGAAATTACTGTAGTCTGTACAAATCTAGTCCTTATATATCTCTAATCTGTTGTCCTCTACTAATAAAAATTCCATTAAATGAGCTCTTTGCAATATGTTGAACACTCACATTCACTGTCTCTTACAAGGACAACTAATGGGGACATTGAAATAATTTTATAGCTTTAAGAACCATGGAGATGACTTGAGATGGTTTGTGGCATAGCAAATGAAGACCCTTAAATCTCTACAATCATGAGTACTTCTCTGGAATAGTTGTTCAATCCTTCCAATAAAAAAGAAAGACAGGCAGAAGAGAAAGTGATAAAGGAAAATAAGTAATTTTTATTTATTTGTTCAACGAATGTATATTATATGCCAGCTAAGTACATTGGAAATACAGTTGGGGAAAATAGGCATCTGAGTTGCCCTTTTCCCCATGACCTAAAATTTATCACATATTCACAGTGAATTGAAAAGGTGCTAGGAAAAACGTATTTTTAGCTATATGATCTATGTCCACCTCAAAATTAGTATTATTGTTTCTAAGGAAGAAGGAGGACTGTATCATTGAAATAGCATGCTCTGACACAGTACCTTTATCTCCTTTGTATTCAATTGGATATAACCTGTCTTCAAGCACATAAAACATTCTAGTTTGCATAATAATTATGACAATATAAGGAACTGCTTTGTAATTCAAAGAGTATCCCATAAATGTAAAGTATTATGTTGAAGATTAAAAAATTTTGTTAACTAGTAATTCAGAAAATCAGTACTTTGCACATGCAGCATCTGAAAGGTGCAGGAAAGGACCTAAATTAATCTCATTGTATATTGACTTCTCTTCTGCTAAATTAAGTTATTTCAGCTTGAGATTTATGTAAAGTTTTTATTAAAAGACTGTTTAAAAAAACAATGAAGTGTTGTGCTTGTATAAAAGCTCTGACCTGGGGGATTTCTTTCTAGAATGCACTGCATATACTCTGCTTACTTCTTAAACTGATTCAAATTCATTCACTAATTCAATATAAATCTATTGAAACCCTATGATGTGGTAGGCACCGTGCTAGAACCCAGATGATAGAACATTCAATATTACACACACACACACACACACACACACACACACTTCCACAGAATTTATATTCTGGTGAAGAAAGATAAAAAAGTGCTGAGAGAATCTTGTTTCGCACTTTGTGTGATGCAAAAACAAAGACACAAAGAATCAAAAACATTTAATATCGCCTTACTTCTGTGATAACAACAAGTATAATTTAATTGTAAAATAAAGATTACATAGAGATAAAGGCAAAATTTGCAGGGCTGAAAAAACGTAAGTGCCTTTACGGTAAGGATGTGACCAGTGACAGAGGAGAAGAACATTGAGAAGCATGAACTGAAGAAGTGCCCTGCCCCACCACTCCCCTAACCCGCTGGAGACGGCGGGGACATCTTTCTGTGTGGGCATGGATTTCCAGGAGAGCGGCTCAAGAGGTAAAGAGCTGCCAGACCCACTGCAAAGCTCATGGACCAGCCAGCAGAGACAACCCCCACCCCCAGTGCGGCCCACAGGTGGGAGCACTGAGATGGAGCAGGGCAGGAATTCCCAACCAGGGAAATGCACTCATCCTTTCAGTCATTGTGCAGCTAGGGCCAGAGATCTATAAAACACTCACAGTCCCTACCCTCAGGTAGTTTCTATTCTGGAAGGGTTGTGAACATTATGTAAAAATAAAAATAAATATACATTTTAGTTAGCTATTTTGCTGCTGTGACTAAAAGACCCAACAAGAACAATTTTAGGAGAAAAGGTTTCTTTGGGGGTCCACAGTTTCAGAGGTCTTAGTCCACAGAAGGTGGGCTCCATTCCTACTGGCTCGAGGTGAAGCTAAACATCATGGAGGGAAGTGTGGCAGAGGGAAGTGACTCAACCCATGGCTCCAGGAAGCACAGAGAGACTACAGGTCAGACACAAAATACTTAGCCAAAGACACGCCCCCAATGACCCACATCCTCCAGTCACATCCTACCTGCCTTCAGTTGCCAATTAATCCCTGTCAGGGGATTGACTCACTAATTGGGTTAAGGCTCTTATAATCCAATAATTTCCCCTCTGCCTTCACCTCAGCTCACATACTGAGCTTCTGGGAGACACATTTCATCCAAATCATAACATTCTGCTCCTGGCTCCCCAAAACTTATGACAATATTACAATGCAAAATACTTTTAGCCCATTTCCAAGTGTCCCCATAATCTCAACAGTTCCAAGATTGCGGAAAAGTCCAAGTCCAAATTCTCCTATGAGACTCAAGCAAACTCTAAGCATAGGGTCCTATAAAAAATCAAGTTACACATATCCAATATATAAAGGCACATAGTATATATTTCCATTCAGAAAAATGGGGCCTGGAAAGAAGGGTTGGGACTAAAGCAAGACCAAAATCCAGGAGGGAAAAGAAGTCCTGTAGCTCCATGTCTGGCATCTGGAGCACTTGGCATCCTGATGCTCTTTCCAAGGGGCTTCTGTAGCTCTGTCCCTGTAGCCTTGCTAATTGAAGTCCACAGAGTCTTTTGTTGATTTTCTGTGCTCAATTCCTGCAGCTTTCCTTGGCAGATGTTCCATGGTACTGGCATTTCTTAATCTTGGGGGTCTCCATGCCAGCTTCGGCTTCATCCTCACATCTCCACACCTTAATCTCCCAGTGGCTTCCTGCAGGGATTTTGACCCTGCTGCACTTTGCCTGCCCTCCCAGACCTTCCTTTGAAATCTTAGTGGAAGCCTCCGTATCCCTCTAACTCTAGCACCCTGTAATCCTGAAGAACCAGTACCACATGGTTGCCACCAAAGTCTGCCAGCATCTTGAGCAGTCATCAACCCTCCAGGGAATGTGGCTGAATCAGCCTTTGAGTGCCTGGGTGGCTGAGCATGTGATAAACCTTCCTAGGCTCCCAATGCAAGAAGCGTACCTGACCGGTCTCTTCTAAAAGAAATTTTTACTCCCTTGAGCCTGAGATGGGTGTGATCTTGCCAATTCTTGAGATGCCCTCAAGACATCTTTCTTATTGCTTTTGGGCAGAGTTTTTAGTATTTCGTTAGTGTCAGTAACTTCTTTAACAACTGCAACTTCCTTAGCCCTAGTTTTATTCACATCTTTCAATTCCAAGTTTTTCACATCTTTCTGCTCTGCTTTCTGCTCCTGCATATCACCATAAACTTGTTAAACATTTAGTGTGTTGTTTCTATAATAAGTGACATAATAACAATGATCCTAAGATTTGCCCAAGACTTATAATATTACTTCTAAAGGAAAAATTTGCAACTTTTTAAAATAACAGCATATTTCATTGATTTATATTACTTTATATCTATTCAGCTTTAATATTTCAAAAAATATTTGCTGATTAGTAATTATAATTATTGTGCCATGCTCTGTGAGGGATATACCAGAGAAAAATGGCAATCCTAAAACTCAAGTGCTTTGTTTTTCTTTCCTTTGTTTGTTTATTTTGTTTGTTTATTTGTTTTTTCCTATTAGTGCCTTGCACGGCACAGTGGCACATGTCTGTAATCCTAGTGGCTCTGGAGGTTGAGGCAGGAGAATCCCAAGTTCAAAGCCAGCCTCAGCAACTTAGCAAGGCTCTAATCAACTTAGCAAGACCCTGTGTCAAAATAAAAAATTAAATGGGCTGAGGATCTGGCTCAGTAGTTGAATGCCCCTGGGTCCAATGGGTCAATCATCAGTACCAAAAACATGGTTCAATAATCAGTGCCAAAAAAAGAAAAGAAAAAATAGTGCCTAAAGGATGTACTCAGAGGTGAGATTCCCTATGGTATATTCATATATGTACACAGGAAAGTTAGGCAGATCCATTCCACCATGCTCCCCTCTTCCTCCTCTCTCTCCCTCAGTTCTCTTCCTCTGTCCCACTAATGTCTCTCCTATTTTCATGGAATTCATCACACCCCTTTTTCTTTGCTTCTTTTCTTTTTTCCTTACTCACTACTTGCTCTGGCTTCCCAATGTCTGAGAAAACATTCAACCTTTGACTTTCTAACTATGGCTTATTTCACTTAGACTTATGGTCTCCTATTCCATCCATTAACTGGCAAATGCTATAATTTCATTCTTGTTTATAGTTGAGTAATAATAATAATAATAATTATTATTATTATTATTATATATATTCTTTATCCTTTCATCTGTTGATGGGCTTCTAGGTTGGTTCCATAGTTTGGCTATTACTGCTATAAATATTGGTGTGACTGCATCCCAATAGTATGTTGATTCTAAATCTTTTGATTTTAAATCTTTTGGATAAACACCAAGGAATGGGAGAGCTGAGTCATATGGTGGTTTCATTCCTAGCCTTTTGCCTTTTGAGGAATTTCTACATTACTTTCCAGAGTAGTTACACTAATTTACAGTCCCACCAAACATGTATGAGAGTTACAACTCTTCTTTTGTTATTTAATTGGAATAACAAAATTTTAAAATAAGAAATATTTAAACATTGAAAGGCTGTGAGTGAATGAGGTAGATATTGATAAAAATGGTGAGGGAAGGTAAGTAAGCCTCTCTGAGGGGTTAAATTGAACTGGGTTATCAATGATGTGTGGAATTTCATTTGATTATTATAAAAACAGTATGACACATTTCTGGTGGGAATGTAAGGTAGTGCAGCCACTCTGGGAAGGAGAATGGAAATTACTCACAAAACTGAATATACACCTACCATAAAACCCAACAGTTGTCCTCTTGGGCATTTATTGCAGAGAGGGGAAAATATACATTTGCCCAAACCCTGTACGCAAGCATTAATGGTGACCTTATTCATAAATAAGCCATTTGCTTTACCATTTACCCTTCCATGACATGAAAAGTTAAACTGTGCACTGGTACAATATAGAATATAAAATTTAACATGGTTAGATCTCAAGAAATTATGCTGAGCTGTAGAAAAGACAATTTCATAGTATTATATACTGTATTCTATATTCTTACAGATTATGTACTGTAAAAATTACTCCATCTTTGTAGCAGTTTACAAATAGCAGATTACAGTGCTGGAGAACAGATGAGTGGTTATCAGGGGAGGGATGGGGCAGGGGGAAGTGGCTGCGGCTATGTAACAGGATAGCACAAGGGGATCCTTACAAGAAATGGTTTTGCATTTGGCAGCAGTGGTCACTTGAATCTATAAATGTGACAAAATTGGATAGGGATAAATACAAAAACACCCACAAATTAGTGCAAAAAAGCACTCATTTCTCAATTTCTTATTTGTGACTTTGTACCACTGTTTTTCAAGATATCATTGGGGAAACAATGAAAGGCATATAGGGAATCCAATGTCATTATGCCAATTGCACACGAATCCACAATTTATTCTCATAATAAAACATCTATAAAAATCTTAACATACTATTAAATAGTAAAGAGAAAATGATTTCCACAATGCTTGCATCTGCTATTACAATGTGACCGTTCCTTTCACTGGGAAAGGAGGTAGTTGAATAAACACGGAGAATAGAATGGGGCTTATTAGCATGTCTCAGATAATAGTGTGTGATTCTAATAAGAGAAAAAAATTCAGTCTTATTTTCTGAAAACGTGAACTGTGAGGAGAAAATTGTCCAGAACTGCATTCCTGACTCGATTTCTGTTCTTATTCATCCTGTTCCAACTTTGATGAGTATTTCGTTCTGCCTGCATCATCCTTGGCTCTCCTAAGAAGAATAACCTCAGGATTCATGCCCATGACATCAGATTACGACTTGGGGGAGAATGTATCTTTTGCTACCTCCTCTCAGTTTTTGCAGTTACAGTGATAACCAGTTAACTCTACAGCAGAGTGAGTCCTCAAGTTTTGGCCTAACTATTGTATTGGAAAATAAATTCTTAGTCTCAGAATGACAGAAAAGTACATTTTTATCTCACTAAAGTACAAACCCATGCACTAGTCTATCGATGTAGTTGTAAATTAGAATTGGGAAGGTTGGATTTTTATATGTAATGACCCCCCACCATAAACATCCAAAGCAGACATGTTTTATAACATGTTTTCTAATAAATGAATATAGAAAAACATGTGGAACTTACTGATGAAGTGAAACCCAAAATTTGACATTTGAATGCTCTCTCATGTGCAGCCCCAGGCAATGTTCAAAAGCCACAACTTGATTTGACCCAGAGTGAAAGGTTTATGGCCATGTTATTCAAACAAACACATGTTCCTGTGAAATACCTCCCTCACCAGGCCATCTGTTTATCTGGATGATTTCATTTAATACACAGATCTGATGGATAAATCAGCTGCTTTTTGGCATATGAGGGGCCTGAAGAGAAGGCTGAGTCTATAATTCAGCTTCTGGTCATCACCGTAAGGCAAGAAGGGAGTGGCAAACGGCTGATTGCAAGCAGCCGGCACAGGGCTCTATTTCCTGAATTCCTCAAGCTAGATTGGACACATGATGGAATGTTGGGTCTCTGACGTTTATATATAATCCACCAGGTATTTTGTGGTCATTTTTATTCATTTGTTTTTATCTTCGGTCAACTTTCATGTTCTTGTTTTCAAAGCTGAGGTGTTTAAGATCTCAGTTCAAAAGACAATAGCTAGTGTTAATTGACCATGATTATACTGTTCAGTATACATCTTGTGGAGCCAATAAACATATTTTTAAACAAAAAATCCATAAACCAAATGTAATCTGGATATTATATCATTCACCTGTCCATCTTACTGTAGAACAGTGGCAGGAAAAGAAATTTGAGATCAAATATACCCATGTTCATATGTAGAGCTTGTCACAGTCCAGAAACAACAATCCTGAACACCAGCACCCCAAATGCTGAAATCTCCAAAGATCAACATCCCTGGAAATCCAAATTCAAAAATGACAACGCTGAAAGCCTAAAAACCTGAGAATTGAAATCCTAAAGGCCAAAATCTCAGAAACAGAAATTCCCATTGGAACAAAACAAAAATAGGCAACCTAAGAGGGGTAGAAACTGGCATTCTAGGGGAGAGATGGGTGCATTTTCAGTGGTACTCAGGTTGGTTTCCATTATTCAGTGTGCGCCACCCCTGCCTCTCCACACGCTCTGTGTTCATTCGTGCACAAAACACAAATTTGGGGAACAGTGCTGGTGACCGGGCAGCAGCACTGCTGCCTGAGCGTCTTCTCATCTTACAGTGTACGTAGGTGCTTAGAGCCTGCCAGTAACTTCACTGGCTTGTTCAGACAAAGGGGTTTTTTTTTGGGGGGGATTGATATAAAAGAAAGAAGGACAGTGAGAGATGTGGCCTTCCTTGCTCCAACACTTCGTTGTGCACGTGGTTCGAACCCACGTCCTCGTGCATGCCGGACAAGTGCCGTAAGTGCCAAGCCACCACCCCAGCCCAGACAAAGGGGGTTTTAATTCATTGAAAGCTCCTGGAATCATCCACTGGAAGGAATGCCAGTGTAGACAAATGACATGTTTTCAGATTGGAGCTTTCTTTGTTGCCCTATGGCAAGGCCAATCCACTCTTCTCATTCTCCTGCCCAGTGCATTGGGCCAAGTGGAACAAACAAGCTTTATTGAAATGCACTTTTTGGAGCCTTCATTATACCTAATTCCAAATATCGTGGTTTGGGGATTCAACAGAAATCCAATTTCTTCTGCATAATCCACCAAATCTTCAAATAGGTATTTATAAAACACTTCACCTTTTCCAGTTATTGATTCATAAGTAAACAGGTAAGTTCTAGAATTTTCAGATTCAACAGAGGCACAAGTTGTATATATTTAATTAAAAAACAGCGGGGACAGTTTTCAAGTAGATAAAGGGAAGCATGTGCTGGCTCTTCTATGATTGGGAAACGTGAGAAGTCTCTTCTTGGACAGTCAGGCTTTTAATCAAGAGCAGCCTGGACACACTGCCGGAAGCTGGGACCAGCCGATGCCTGTGGGTCAGAGTCTCACGGAGCTTGTTGAATTCTTGTTATGCTCTGACATTGAGTGTTTTCTGTGGGCAAGCATGATTCCATGTGAAAGAGCAGATGCAGTGCCTGATTGAATGACTTAGCCGCTATCCTGTTGGATGAAAACAATCTGATCCCTACCCGGAACTTGGCCTTCTCCCCACTTCTGTAGTCTGGTTCTTTTTAGCTATGAATTGTGCTTTTTGTGATTTCAAGTTTTGGGATTTTAATTTTGCAGATTTTGATCTGTAGACATTTTGATCTTTAGGGGATTGAGACTAGGATTTTGATCTTTTGGGATTTCAACATTTGGGATTGTGTCTTTAGGGATTATGGCCTATACCCTTTCAAATGGCCACTCTTTCTTGACTAGCTGTATAGCTTAGGGTAAATTTCTTCACTTCTTTGAATCTGCCTTCTTAGATTCAGAGACAGGATTAAGGAAAATTAGCCCTTAAGGTTTTGTGAGAATTGGTCCAATGACTGGAAAGCAGTAGATGCTCAATAAAAGCATAATCTATTCCTTTAGGGGGATTTTCTTAAGTAATTGAGTGGACTCTTTAGTGTGTGTGTGCGTGCGTGTGTGTGTGTATTTCTTAACAGCCACAAATATTGTTCCACCACTTTCTGTTTATATAATTTTGAAAAAGTTATTGCATCTATCAATTCACCAGTGTCCTCCCCTGTAATACATGGATAATAATAGTACATCTACTTTATAAGAATTAAATGGATTGGACTGGAGAGTGGCTCAGTAGTACAACACTTGCTGCCAGAATCCCTAGGTTTGATTCACAAGGAAAAAAGAAAAGAAATAGGAAAAAAAAAAGAATTAAATGAGTTCATATAAACATAAAACTCTTAGGGCTATAATCCCAGCACTCGGGAGCTGAGACAGAGGACCAGTGGAACTCAGGATACCAGCTTTGGGTAACATAACAAGACCCCATTAAAAAAAAACCTTAGGGCAATGCCTGACATGTAGCAGGCATTAGATACATGTTAGCTTTTAATATTATTATTACTGTACCAATTTGTGTTGTTTGAAACTTTATATATTTCATAGTCTATGTCTGTCACTAATCAGTTATTTTCAAATATTTGGTTTCGGTTTATTTCCTATCAGTCATTTAATGAAGGATTTTCTACTTTTTTTCATTAAGCATGCCTGGGTAATCCTGGCTCTCTCCCTTCTTGCTTCATCAAGTCTTCCTGGGTGATTATGCTTCAAATGGGGGAATCAATGACCTTCTTGAGTCCTTCTCAGGAAAGGCGAATGAGAGGCTCCAAGGATTGTATCAATGTTAGGAAAGCAGTGATGCTGCTTTTTCCTGGTAAATCTGACCTTGGGCTTGACATTCTGTAGAGTTCCTTCCTGCACTGAAATTCTGGGGGAGAATCCTCTTCCATTCTCAAAGATGATTAGGGAGAGAAATAAGTTTATCTAGATCTCCATGGGAAATGAAAGACAAGAATGGTACTAAGATATTCTTACTCCCTCCTCTTCTTTAACAGTGAGCCCAACGATATTCTTCAAAGTCCTTTTATCACAATAGATGTTTTTAAATGTCACTTTCTTTTGACAATTTTATGAAACAGTATATTTAATGGTTTAAATAAAAACATCTAAACCCCACCATGAAAGCAGTGTTCTTTGTAGAGAGAAAGGTGGTGCTGCTATTCTCCGAAAGCAGAACAGGATCCTGGGTGAAGTTCACACTGGGGGATGGACTTGTACACTTCCTGAAGCCCCTAGCCTCCCTTCAAATGCCTCCTGAAGAGCATGGGTGCGCTTCATCACCATGACACAAAACACACCATCCACTTCCCATCACCAAGGCCTGGAATTGGTGGTGACAGTTGTGCACTTTATTGACCAGCTCAAAAGACAACATCAGACACAGGGGACAGAGTGGGGCTTACAGCACTGAATTTAGCTAAGAACATATCTTTAGATTATCTTCTAAAGCAAGGAGACCAAGATAAGGAACTACGTTTAAAAGAACATCATGGACCTTTTTCTATTTTCCTTAAGAAAACTTCCTGAGTCCTCGAGCTATTTAAGATTCTGACTCCTGTTGCAATATCCATGAGGGAGCTGAACTGTCCTGAAATTCATGAAAAATGCAGTTCACACATAAAGACAGATTTGAGAGGTTGAGCTGAACATTATACACACAGTGAGGCTCAAGAGGGTATGGAGAACCCTGGATTTTCTCCTTGCCCAAGCCCTCATCAGAACTGATTATTCAGATATTTGCCACAAGTAATTTTTAACTTAAGATAAATTGCTTCTGTCTTCAGTTGACCTTTGAACAAATGAAATTATCACTGAAAAACAGGAGCAGATAATTCAAATTCTTTTAATGCTCATCAAATACATAGAGTGCTTTAAAAGCTTGGAAGTGAAGATACACAAGTTCCTTTAGGAGTAAACTTGGAGAGAGCTGAAAGCTGCTGACTTGGTTCAAAGGTGGCAAAGTCATAATGCACAAAGTTCCCACAGGACAAAGAGCAGCAGGGGAAAGAACAGCTGCCAGGTTGAGGTTGGAACTATGTGACCTGGGCTGGGAAGGAATCCCAGAGAAGCCATTGCTGATTCTCCCGGGCTACCTCAGGATAGTCAGCTGTCAGCGTGGTGACCATAAGAACCAGATGTGGTGGGCCAACTTAATTTCTTGCATTTTTTTTCTTCACAAGAAACGTTTTCTACTAAATATAACTACATATGATCTAATTTTTATATTGAAAAGCCTTTTCCAAGACAAATTAGGGGAAAACGTCCTCATCCCACATGTTCTGGTTTGAGGTTAGGAAAACACAGCCTTTACAGTTAGGAATGCATCAGTTATAGCTGGGCAACTCCAAGCTGATGCATAGGGAAGAGAGGCGTGGCCAAGCCACTGCAGGAGCCTGGGGGCAGAGCATCCCTTGCCCAACTGCAACCCAGGAGAGGCAGGACTGGGGAGAGCCTGCCAAGTGGCCTTCCAAGCAGCAGGTCAGCTGGAACAGGGAGGAAGGTGGGATCCTGAAGCAATGGATTACACTACAGCTGTGACGGGGCTGAAATAATCAAAACCACCTGTGGGCCTGGCCCAGGAGGCGCCTGAGGTTTGCCTCCTTCCTTAGTTGCCCGCAGGATTCCTCCACCCAGCTATCTATTCTCTTTGACCTCACACAAAAGATTTCAGGGCAGTTTGTCTAGCAAGTTACCCAAAGAAAGTTTCAAGGAAACTAAAATAATTTTAAAATAGTCAGAAGACACCTTTTGCTCTCACAGTTCAAATTGACTCCAGTCTTCTTGGACGTGCTCTGTGTTCATCTGCACTTCCTCTAGTGAGAAGCTCCACATTCCTGTGGACATGGTCGAATCTGGGGAGGACCTGGTGCACTGGGGCCTCATCAGCACACTCATCTTTGGAATTCTGACAAGAATGGTGAGAACTCCAAGGTCAAAGTCAGTTACTCAGTTCAGTTCCAGCATATTTTGTTGCATGGGATTCACCTCAACAAGGACAGTTTACACTATTGATTATCATGCTCGGCCCCTTGATTGTTCCCCTTGAACATGACAAATGTGAATTACACACATAAGCTAAGAAGCTGACAGGGTATAACCTCTCAAGTAGTGTAAGTGGAAAACTCACTGATAGATGAACACTATGCTATTTCAATGCCCTCCTGTTAGCTGCTGGGGGCTCGCTGTCCCTCAAAAGATCCAGTTGCTAAAAAAACATTTACACTGATCCCTAGTCTAACTACTTATGTGCTTTAAATGCTATTTTTTGAGGCTATAAAAGTAGCACATGTCAATTATAGAAAATCTGAGAAAGCATAGAAACATAAAAATAAAATAAAAATCTATTCTAACCCCAAGAAGCGGTGTTGCCAACACTATAACGTATTCACTCTTATTTATACAACACACACACAGCACATGTAGCCCCTGTGCCAATGTGATACAACTGACATCACAATACAGTATTTTGAATTTTACTGTTTTTACTTAGTAATATATTATTAATGATTTTCCATGTATTAAAATAGTCTGAAAATGTTTAAGTGGCTGTATAATGTCCCACAGTATAAATGTATCATATTCTAATGTTTCTCTATTGGTGACATTTCATTTCCCATATTTGCTATTTTAAATGCAGTCAGCCTTATATCTATGGCCTCCACGTGTTCAGGTTCAACCAACCACAGATTTAAAAGACAGTAGGAAAAAAATTATGTCTGGCTCTCCCAAAAAAGAAAAGCCCAGGTCTGGATGGATATACAGCAGAATTCTACCAAGCCTTCACAGAAGAACTAACACCGATCTTCTACCCAGGAAATTGATAGAGCGGGATCACTCCCAATCACTTTTTATGAAACAAACATTACATTGATTATAAAGCCCAACAAAGACACATCAAGGAAAGAAAACTACAGACCAATTTCCTTGATGAACATTGATGCAAAAATCCTTAATAAAATTTTAGCTAATAGGATGCAAAAACACATTAAACAGATAATACATTATGATCAAGTGGGCTTCATTACAGGAAAACAAGCCTGGTTTAACATACGCAAATCAATAAATGTAATTCACCATATAAACAGAATTAAAATAAAAAATCATATAATCATCTCAATTGATGCAGAGAAGGCATTTGATAAAATTCAACACCACTTTATGCTCAAAACTTTGGAAAAGATAGGGATCAAGGGAAGATACTTCAATTATGTCAGATCCATTTACTACAGACCCATAGCCAACATTATCCTCATTGGAGAAAAACTGAAAGCATTTCCACTGAAGTCAGGTACGAGACTCCCCTCTCTTATTCAATATAGTCCTTGAAACCCTTGCCAGAGCCATCGGCAAGACAAGGAAATCAAAGGTATTCGTATAGGAAAAGAGGAAGTTATCTCTATTCGCTGATGACATGATTCTATACCTAGAAGACCCACTAACATCGGCCAGAAAACTCCTAGAGCTTATAGGTCTTTTCAGCAAAGTAGCTGGCTATAAGATCAACTCCAGCAAATCACTAGCGTTTCTTTACTCCAGCAACAAATCCTCAGAAGAAGAAATCAAGAAATCTCTCCCACTCACCATCACTTCCAAAAAAATGAAATACTTGGGCATTAACCTTACAAAGGATGTTAAGGACCTCTACAAAGAAAACTATCAAACACTAAAAAAAGAAATTACAGAAGACCTGAGTAGATGGAAAAACATTCCATGCTCATGGTTAGGCAGAATCAATATAATAAAGATGGCCATTCTACCCAAAGCCCTATACAGATT
>PVKS010016384.1:0-44035 GCA_004027875.1 Aplodontia rufa | reverse complement strand
TTGATTCCTCTTCCGTTCATGATCACTTTAATCATTTGAAAATGGCTATAATCTTTCCCTAAAGACTTTATTTTATACCCCAAGTACCTCCAATTATTTCTCAGTTTGTATGATTTTACAATAAGAAGAATAAAGCATAGTAATACTAATTACTATCATATATTGGTTCTCTCCTCTGAGCTGGGCTCTATCACAAGCATTTGCATCCCTTACTATACTGACTTCAACCCTCTAAGTTAATTGCTGCTCACTTGAATTCATATAATGGGATGCTCGAGCACGAGGAAGCTAAGTGGCCTGCTGAGGTCAAAGAGCCAGGACGTGAAAGAGGAAATTCTCAAACTCAGACTGCCTATCTCTGAGTTGTTGCCCTCAGAGGGTTGGAGCGTGGATACCCCCAAGAGTCTCTGGCAAGTGCCTCTTGGCAGAGGACAGCCAAGGCCAGTCCTCTGAGGGCACAGGTGTGAGCCCTGAGAAGCAGCAATCACGGCAGCTGGGGGATGGGTGCACTGACTGGTGGCAGGAATGGGGTGGCATCAAGGGGGTTGGTTACAGATGAGGACCACCTCTCTACCTACTTATAGTTGGAAAATCCCAAGGAAAGGCTGTGCTTGGTTCAGCTTAGGTTCCCCCCTGTATCAACCTGGGGAAAAGAAAAATGTCCCAATTGGAGCTGAACCCTTGGTGATAAGGTCTGGAGACCATCCTTACAAAAGGTCTTCAGGTCATTCGGAATCCACAGGCTTCGACCTAGTTCTTTGCCTACTGATGCAGAGCCAGATAACCTGAGGAATGGGCTTGAGATCCGTGGCCCCCAGGGCCCACACTCCTTCTCCTGCCACCCCAGATATTACACATACCATGCTGTTTATGCCCATGGATATTTTTCTGGGAAGAAAAAACTTTCTAAGATTCTCAGAATGCAGGCTGAAAACTCCTAAGAATCTCAGCTCCAGACAAACTAAATTGATGAACCAAGCTTTCCTGGATTGAGTTATTAACAAGCTCAGACAATGTATCTAAAATTCTGCCCACGTTTCTTTGCTTATTAACAGGGATCATGCTAATACTTTGCTGAGAAAAAAATGAATTGCTTGATGAATAACATCTCTTGATCTACTGATTTGGTAGCTGTATACAAGTTTTTTAAAAAATTTCTGTGTGTGACTTTAACTTCATAACCCAGAATAGACTCTGTGAGGAGTCACAGAGCCACTTTCTTTACTGTGGCTCATAGTCATCTGCTTGAAATTCAAGTCTAGAACTGCCTTGGTAATTGATGCAGAGCTTAAGACCCTTATTTATTTTGCTCTTAGAAGCAGAGGTTGAGTTAATCATTCCCTTCAGCACCTAGTACACTTTCTTATTGGCTTCTGCAGAATTCCATCTCATCCATTCATTCATTAACGCATACATTTGTTTTTTGACTTCCATTTACCACTTCCTTCCCTCTGCCTCTTACAGGTAACCGTTCTACTGTGTTTGATGTGCATTATAAGCCATGCTCTGTCAAAAATTAGCATTTATTATGCATGTGTGATTAAATGTATGCAAATGCTCTGTACATCATTGACTCTTTCTTCTTATTTTTTTTCCAAGGTGCTGGGGATGGAACCCAGCATGCTTGATAAGCCCTCTACCCCTGAGCTACATCCCAGCCCAGCATCCTGTTTATGGACTTAGCCCTGTGTTTTGAAAGATGTATTCATCTTTCATGCTGCGTGTTCGTGGCGTCTTTTCCTCCGGACTTGGCAGAGTATTTCAGGGTGGGCTTCCTCGACTTGTGCCATGTACCATAGCTGGATATGCATTGACACTAAGCGACCTGCAGCGAGCCTCTTCCTGAACGGTCCCTTGGAATGTGCAGGAGGGGTCCTCTGGGACACATGCCCAGGGTGGTTCATAGAAGAAAAGGACATTTAATTTGACAAAGTTCTGCTCTCCAAAAATTCTGCACTGGCATACAACCTCCCAGCAGGACCCAAGAATTCCACAGCTTGGCCTTCTCTAGCTTGCTAATTTTGGCCAGCTGGATAAGTGGGCCTGATATCACTCTTATTTTATTTGCATTTCTCTAATGACTAGCATGCCCGTTATTCAGGAGGGATCCTTTGTTCATTTTAGGAGAAGAGGCTTCTAACCTCCTTTTTGGTGATGTGCTGAGGATGGAGCCCAGGGCCTCGCACATGCTAGGCAAGTGTGCTACCACCGAGCTGCACCCCCATCCCCTAACACTTCATTGATTTGCATGGTTCTTGCACATTCTACATACCAATCCCTAGTCGATTTTGACACAGTGAGTGTCTTCTCTCAATCTGTCCCCTCTCTGACCTTGTCCCCCTTTATTTTTATTTTTAATTTTTTTTATTAAAGAGAGGACAGTGAGAGAGAGAGAAACAATTTTATTGAGTTTTTCACATGGCTTTCGTTGGTCTGACATGTAGTCATGTACGTTGGTGCGGGGGTTTGAACCCATGTATTTGTGCATGCTGGGCAGGTGCCGTAACCACTGAGCCACCGCTGCAGCCCCCTTGTCCTCCTTTAGAGAAAACTCTTTCCTTGGGATGAATTCAAATCCATTAAGCTTTTGCATCACGTTTTGCGATTGTGCACCCCACCTCTAGGACACCAAGAGCCTCTTTGGAAACTGCAGCCACATCCCAACTGAGCATGACAACAACCAGATATCCTCTTTATTGTGGAACCTACAGCCTTGGAGTCTGGACCACCATCCCCCTTTCCTCTCATCCTCTGCACAAATCTTCCCGAGATGTATTATATTGCTTCAATACATAATGCTCAGCCTCCCCGACCCCCATGTGGCACCCTGACTCCTCTTTCCAAAGCACCTGCTCCCCTTTGTGCTACTAGCTTTGGCCACCATTCACAGCCCACTTCCTCAAACACAAAATCAAAAACTCTGATGAATCTAGCCTGCTTTGATTCCTTCTCTTCTACCCTCTTCCCATATTTTTTTAAAAAATCATTACTGGAATCTTACTGTTTAATTATTGCATGTGTTTTCTGCTCTCACCCTGGGGACAGTTGTCCATCTATATTTATTTCGCCCATGGCTCCTGGGTCAATGCTCTTAGTAGGTACCTAATAAATACTCTTCTCTCTCCAAATTCAAGCTACTGCCAGAGACTGATTACTTAAGCCTCCAAAACCTTTTTAAAAATGCATTCCTTCCTCTGCATCTCCAAAGCCACATCCGTGCCTGGGTTTAATCATCACACGCTCAGACTCTTACAACCTTTTGGACTTTGTTTCTTCCTGTCTGCCTCGGCTCCAGTGAGAGCAAAGAGCTGCTGTAAAATCCCATCAGCTCAGGACCTCTGGGTTGGAGGGACCTTACACAGCTGCATGGAACCCACCTGCCTCTGGGTCGTGGACTCCTTTTACAGCGTTGGCATTCCTAACAAATGGCTGCTAGAGCTAATTTTTCCTCTTGGGATCATTTAGAGAACTCTTCATGCCTCACTTAGTGACTTCATGTTGTGACGTATGGTGCTCTGAACCAAACACAGAGAAGAAGGGGGCAGAATTCTCTTCTGTCTTGTTGTGTGGGTGTCCTGAAGCTGCTGTAACAATTTAGCATTAGCATGGTGGCTAAAACAACAGAATTTACTTTCTTACAGTTCTGGAGACCAGAATTCCCCAATCAGCATTGCTGGGCGATGTACTTTGGATCTAGAATGACCCCCAAAGAGCCCTGTTGTTAAAGGCTCGACATTTTTCTGTCACACTCCCTTTCTAGAGCCTCCACCTCCTTTAAGAGATCCTGGCATCTCATTAGTTTTTGGTGGACTTTGACTTTTTATTAAAGATAGAATAACAGTGTGTGTGTGTGAGAGAGAGAGAGAGAGAGAGAGAGAGAAAGAATCACTTTTATTTAGTTTTTCGTGTGGCTTTCATTGCTCCGAAGCTTTGTTGTGACACAGTGCTGGGGTTCAAACTTGCATGCTGGCACTTGCCAGGTAAGCACCAAAACTGCTGAGCCATTGCTCCAGCCCCTGGACATTGACCTTTAAAAAAAGAGAGAGAGAGAGAGAGGGACAGTGAGAGAGACAGAGAAAGAGAGAAACAACTTTATTTAGTTTTTCACATGGCCTTAGTTGCTCCAACACTTAGTTGTGTACGTGGTGCTGGGGTTTGAACCTGGGTCCTCATGCTTGCCAGGCAAGCACTGAAACTGCTGAGCCACAGCTCCAGCCCTGGACATTGACTTTTATACTGAGTGTATTGTCCAACGCTAATTAGGTATCATTGATACTGATCTTTGCTTGGTCCTCATTAGAGTATATTATCCTACAGGATCAACACACTGTTAGCTTTAAACTACTGTTCCAATTCTGTTGATAACTTCTTAACGCAATCAAACATTTGATGTTTTGCCAGCTAATAAATCTGGGAATTTAAGTTTGGTGAGCGCTTGGTTAGTTTTGTCAAAGAGTGAGATGTTTATTAGGCCTGACTGAAGGCAGAGCACTGTGGGACATCACGAGAAACCCTTCTCCAGGTCCGTTAGACCTGTTCCCTTCCCAATTCACCCCCTCTCCTCATAGGATCCCTGCTGATTTATGTCTGGTGGTGAGTAGAATTTGAGAGTAATGATTTCATATTCATCAAAGTTTACTTCCCATATTCCAAACCCTTTTAAAGCCCTTAATTTTGCATCTACTCTGATTCTTGGAGCTAGTTGAGCATCTGACACCAGAAGAAGATAGGATTTAGGACAGTGGGTCTCAAACTTGAGGGTACGCCAGCTTCCCCAGGGCTTGTTAAAGCACACACTGTGGGCCCTGGCTGCAGAGCTTCTGAGCTTCAGGTCTTCAGGGGAGAGACCTGAGAAATTACTTTTCTTGTAGGTTCCCGGGTGATGCGGATGCAGCCGGCCTGGGAATCAACACTGAGCACCACTATATTTCCATTATGTCTTCACATAAACGAAGATGTCAGGACTTTTATTGCTTCCCTATGAAGGTTTGGCCATAACCAATGTTTAATATTTGCTAAATAATGAAGTTCAGCTGGCTGTCTTTGGCGGTAGCCTCAATTAGATAGGAAAAGTCATCCTTTCACAAGCACACGGGCACCAAGGTACCTGCTTTCCTTAACTTTTTGTCTTCCGAGTATTCCACGGCCCCTGAAATTAGCAAGCATGAGCAAGCACTTGATGACTTCAGTTAAAAGGCTGAGCGCAAAGACTACAGCATGGCGTGTGTGCTGTTTTTCAATCAAATAATGGAGATTTAAGAAGCTCATTCTTCATGTGCACTTCTCCCGCATCTTTGCTTCTTTGATCTATTTTAAGCTCAGGGCTCTGGCACTTCCTTTCTCCCAACTGGTCTCTGACCTCAGGACTGTCAGTCATTCACATGAGGTATGGCTGCCTCCAAGAAGTGTGGCCCTTGCTGTGACATCTAGGTGATGGACACTCGGAAAGCTGGCCCTTCTGGTGGTGGTGGAGACCAGGGTTCGCATAGCTGAACTGACAAAGAGATTTCCTCCAAAGCCTTGGGCCTCCCAGGAGACTCTGTGCCTTAGCTTTTCTGGGTAAGTTTCCCCCCCCAAGCCCAGAGGGACACATCCCCATCTGGCTGGTTTGATCTAAAACAGAACTACCTGTAAATTTACTTTACAAAGTAAGTAATTGATATTTTCTCAACCACTTTCTTTTGCTGGGCTATTCAGAAACATCTGAATGCTCATGGCGGCTTCACCTTCCGTTGAGATTTCAGTCAACAGCACCAATTTCCATGTGCAGAGGAAGGTACAAGAAGAGGGTGTATGTCACAGCTGAACTGCTGACGGAGAGGGTTGGAATTCCCAGGCATTTTCAAGATTATGAATTTTATTAGGGAAATAAAGCACAAGTTTGGAATATACTGTGTTTGGAATGGTTTCTTCCAAGTTCGTGTTAAAATCACCAAGGTAGTGGCGTCAGGAGGTGAGGCCTTTGGGAGGTGATTAGGTCACAAAGTGGGAGCCTTCATTGCGTGAGATCAGAGCCCTTCTAGGAAGGACCCAAGAAAGCACACTCCTCCCTTGCACCAGGTAAGAACATCGTTAGAAGATGCCATCCATGAAAACTTTTAACCATTCATTCCTTCTTTCCAACCAAAGCCTTCGAGGAGATTGATGGTATTACATATTCGATATATTTAAGAAAACGCCTCGCATCTGTAACTCATTCTTTCCTTGCCAAAATACATGAAATTCCAGGAAAGAAAGCCAACAGTGTTACACTTGCCCCGCAGATGAGCACAAATTGAATCCCGAACGTCCAGTAGCTATTTGGTTCAGAGCATGCGGTGGCATGGCATTCTGTCGGTCCTTTCCAAGTCTAACCTTCTTCGTTTCTCTTGCGTCTCTGCCTTCACTCCTTTGGCTGTGTGAATCTTGCGCCTAAGATCTTTTGAGGCTTGCCATGGGCAACCACCCCTAACCCACCCAGCAGCAAGTCCTAAAACCACCTGCGAAGCGTTAGGGGACTGGCGTCCAGCAGGGGGAGCCCTGGCTTCTGTCCGGGGATCGCCTCGCTCGGGGCGGGCAGCGCCTGGGTGCGACCGTCGCGCAGGGACGTCCGCGCGTGTTTGGGGCGCTGCGAGGTTGACTCGGGCTCAGGGAGGCAGCGGTCTCTCCCCAGGCTGGGCGCCGCAGCCCGCGCTCCGGGACGCAGCCAGATGCCCGAGCCTGGAGCTCAGCCAGGCGACCGGCGACCCACGGCGGCCCGACCCCCAACGCGCGGGTGATGGACAGCGCGGCGCCGGGCCGCGAGCGCGCTGGTGGTGACGCGCCGGGTGAGCGGGGTCACCCAGTCACCTCCTGCGCCGGCGGAGGAAATGGCCCTGCACAGCATTGATCTGGGAAGTGGCTGAGTCGGCGCTGCGGTTCTGAGCAGCCCAGCCGCCCCGCCAGGTGCCCTTGCGTGTCCACCCTGCAGCCCTGCACCTCGCCAGCGTCTGCCCCGCGCCTTGGCGTTCACGCCTCCCTCTCCCGTTCCTGTCTCTTCCTTTAAAAGTATGCTTCCACATTTCCAACCAGGAGCTACTGTCCTTGCTGAGAGGTCTGCCTTCCACTGAGATTCAGGAGATCAAAGGGCCCTGGGAGCAACTTTCTCAACTTTGCTTTTATTCAGGGACCCCGGAGATGGGGCTGTGTAAATGGTAACAGGCTCCTCCCCTTTACTTTGAAGATCCGGGCAAGGTCGGGGTTCTGAACATTTTCCTTGAGAAAGCTTGGGAATTCTGATGTCCACTTTCTCAGTAAGAAGTGGCTGCTGGAAGTGTTCTGAGCAGTTACTGTGCCGGAAGCTGTGCTGGGTCCCCAACAAAATGAGCACATTTCATTTTCCTGTCAATCCCATGACTCTCGTTTTTTATTTAATTTTAATTTTAATTTTTTAAAGGGAGAGAGGGACAATGAAAGAGAGAGAATCAATTTTATTTAGTTTTTCATGTGGCCTTTATTGTTCTGACACTAGGTTGTGTACATGGTGCTGGGGTTTGAACCTTGCCCTGGCACATGCCAGGCAAGGGCTGCAAGCGCCCTAACCACTGAACAACCACTCCAGCCCCATGACTCTCATTTTAAGGAGGACGAAATTAGGACTCCAGGGTGCATGGTAACTTGCCAGCTTACCTACCTAGTCTTGGCCAAAGGCAGATGGGTCTCCTTTCCCTTACACCTCCTTCCAAGAAGCCAGTTCCAAAGACAGATTTTAAGGGAAAACAGCTCCTCAACAGATGGGGGTTGGGGGGATGTCAAAGGGAGGTCCCAAATCCATTGCCCTACACACCAGGGTTCAAGATGCACACAAAACGGGGAGGCAGAGCTTTCGTCAGGCACTCTTAGCATCAACAGGACCTATTTCCTCCAGTGCCCCAACCTTCACCCAGCTGGGTGGTGAGGGTGGGGGTTTGGAGCTATATTAATTTACTGTGATAACAAAATATAGACTGAGTTGCTTAAACAACAGAAATGCATTTTCTCACAGTACCAGAGATTGGCGGATCAGGTTCAAGGTGCTGGCAGGGTTGGATTTCTCCTGAGGACTCTCTCCTCAGCTTACAGATGGCCACCTTCTGTCTGTGTCCTCATATGGTCTTTCCTCCGTGCACGCACACTGTGATCACATTTCCCCAAGAACATAGGCACAATGAATTAGGGCCTAATTTTTAACTTGATTACCTCTTGAAAGACCCTGTCTCCAAATAGATTTGGGACTTGAGCACAAATTTTGTTGGGAGTCAGGAGGGACACAATTCAGCCCCTAACAGAGGCTCCAAATAAGTTTTAGTTGTGTGACACCACACCCTGAAAGATGTGCACTTCTATTCCATATGCAAATCAGTCATTTTTCATGCATGCACATAAACATCTTTCCTAAAAAAAAATGTCCATAAGAAAAACATCCAAATACCCAAACATTGCCTATTTCTTGAGTCATGAGTCTTTGGTTTGGCTCAAGAAAAATCATGTGTGAAACCCAACAAATGAGAAGTCTATGTTGCTCAACCACTTTTGAAAAATGTCTATCACAGAGGCTAATTTTTTTCTTCTATCAAGTCTTGTGATTTTCTGTGAAATCTGATCTTTGCAAGAGAAGGCCTAAGTGGGCTGGGGAGTGTAGTACAGGATGGAGGACACTAGGTGGCGCCTGGAGCAGAGGCGAGGAGGAGACAAAATGTCCGCAGGCTCCCTGGTTCAGGCTCTTGATTTGGTTTGAATGAAGAATGCGTCCAGTCATTCTCGAAGTTGAAATTCTTCAATCAAAAAGAAACCTACTGCTCTGACTCTAGTGGAAAAATCAGGTTTGCGTGTGTGGGTGCACGCGTGCATTTTAATGAGTAGTCTGTAATCTAGGGATCATAATTGAACCAGACTGTAAAGACAGTTATGATTACAAGGAGATCTTTTTTCTTTATCAGAAATGTTAGGAGTCTTCCGTGTTCACTTTGGGATGGCACTTCCAAATCCGCCCCCCCCACACACACACCTTGTTCCAACAAGGCTGCAAGTCTCCCAGGTACAGACCCTCCCTCCACGGTGGCTGAGAAAAGATTCATGTTTGCTGAATATTGGCTGTCTGCAGAGGAAAGTACCAGCTGAGTCTTAGAATGTAATGTTAGGGAAAAGGGGGGCATCCCTAGAGAGGGAGATGAAAAAGTATTTATGAAGTGGAATTCTTGTGTTCATTTCCCCAGGCCGTGTACAATGGAGCTTCACCTGAATTTAAGTTCTGGGGTTGGAATTGTAAGCATCAGGATGTTGCTAGGATGGCTGTCATTCCTCTGTTCTCCTAGGCTATTGTGGAGTGAGTGGGAACTCTAGATGGCAGACCTGTAGCAACATCTAGCTGGATGAACCAAGGGCAGGACAATAGATGGCCAGGCACAGTGGCACATGCCTGTAATCCTAGCAACTTGGGAGGCTGAGGCAGGAGGACCATAAGTTTAAAGTCAGCTAGTCTCAGCAACTTAGTGAGATTCTCTCAAAATGAAAATAAAAATAAAAAGGGCTGAGGATGTGGCTAAGAGGTTAAACACTGCTGGTTTCAATCCCCAGTACAAAAAAAAAAAGAAGTTCTGCTGAACTCTCCCTAGTCTGCCAGGTCTAAAGTCATGGTAGGGCTTACATGTCAACGCCAGGTGTTCATACCCTGTTCTTTGTTCACTGGGAAAAAACTGAATTTTCCGTGACATGCAGTTGCAGCGTCACATTTTGTCCTCTGTGTTGTGTGGTCTCCAGTGTTCCCTCCTTCTGTTTATTCTTGTATTTGCTCTGCTCTCAGGGCTCAGAGGCTGTTTTTTGTGAATTGGTCTGGTCCCTCCCTGTCTGCCAGCTCTCTTGACTGCTGGCTTTCCGGCTGGGCTCAGTCGCTGGATGGAGGTTGGAGGAGTGAGGGTGTCTATGCCTGTGACCCCCCTACTGGTGGTGGTAGTCCTATCTCAGCCCTCCTGGAACCTTCTGCCCTCACCCCTTGGTGTGAAACAGCTTCCTTCTCTGCCAGCCCTGGTTGGTTTATTTCCCTGACCAGCCTCGCTCTGTAAATGGGCTCTTCATTAAATTCTCTCCAGCAGACCCTTGGGTACACTGGCATGCCTTTGACTGATTCACTGTCCAGCCAAACTGGGGCTCATGTCTTAGGCTCTTTGAGCCCCACTTCTTTCTAAAATGGGAAAACTAATATCTACTTTGCTGGGTGTGAGCAATAAACATAATAGCCACTATAAAACAAGATACATTCAAACATATTAATTTCACATAAAAACTTGTAGCTATCAGCCCAATGAAAGCCACAGGTTAGGAACTTGATCAATGTTTTTATTCATTTGTGTTGATTCTTTTCATGAACGGACAGGTGTGTGAATGAATTGATGCTTATGCAGCTAGAAGGTTGGCAGTTAGTATGAGAGAGCCACAGGTCCCCGGATTGCCAGCACACACCATGGTCTAGAGCACAGTCTCTGAGGCCAGGCTGCCTGCAGAGGAACGCTGGCCCTTTCAAACTCCACATGACCTGTCTGTGCCTCAGTTTCCCCAGCTCTTAAGTGTGGCCAATTATAGAACCCCCCCTCATGTGGCTGCAGACAGGATTATACCAGAGATATGCAAAAGCATGTGATTTTGGTTATTTCTGGAATGTACTAAACTGATGTTGCCCCTCCTTCTTCCTGCTTGGTGACCCCCACTCCCCTCTCTCAGTCAAGGTTGTGCAAGTCCAATGCCATTTTCAGCTACATCCAGCAGGAACCTTGCAAGTGGCAGGGAGCAGCCTTTGGCTCTCATCGGTCTCAGCTGCAGCTTGCAACAGGGTCCCTGATACTCTTGGGTAACAGTTCCGAGGCTGAGCCAGCGCTACACTCCAACTGTTCATCTCTGCAGGGAGCAGGCTGCAAGGTTTTTGCCCCCAAGCCTGGAGTCTGCAGACCGTCCACGTGGAACAAGTCACCAATTGGCGGGATGAGACTGCCATGTCCCTGGTCCATGTGTTCCTTTAGGGTGGGAGCATGAGGGGCAGCCTGAGCAGAGAGGGCTTCTGAACAGGCCCCTCCTCTGGCTCCTGCAGGTCCGCCAGTCACATTCCACCTTCCTGCCAGGGTGCAAAGGTGTCCTCTCTCCGCGAAGCCCAGGAGCGAGGGGATTTGCTGTGTGTAGGTTGTGTCGGCCACACTTGGAGGCCTTCTCTGCACCTTCCCTCCTCCTGAGCTCTGGGAGGGTGAAGGTGGAGCCTATCTTGGTGGTCCTGGGGTGCTCAGGCCTGGTGTGGGTCAGATGGGTGTCATGAATATTTAAGTGTCACACTACTGCAGAGAGGGGAAAGTTGGTTTGTGACCAGGTGGTCACCAGCAGGGAGGGAGGGGTCATTTGGTGTGTGAAACTCATGTCACTGTTATCTCAGTGCTTTATTAACTAAATCTTCTAAGATTAGACCCAGGAAGACTGGTATCGGGCAGAAATTGGCACCTCTGTGTCTAGATTTCCTGAGAATACCAAGGGTACCATCAGAATTGAACCATCTCCCATCTCTTTCAGAGTAGAGTGAATAATCTGGAATATTTTACCCTTCCTTCTTTATCTCATTTCCATTCCTTTAGAAATAGCTATATCCACCAGGTGTGGTGGTGCACACCTGTAATCCCAGCAGCTTGGGAGGCTGAGGGAGGAGAATCACAAGTTCAAAGCCAGCCTCAACAACTTAGCAAAGCCCTGTCTCAAAATAAAAAATAAAGGACAGGGGATGTGGCTCAGGGATGTACCAGGGTTTGATCCCTGGTACAAAAAAAAAAAAAAAAAAAGAAAAGAAAAGGTCACTTTTCTACTACTTCCTCCCAACCAAAGTCTTTATCTAATGTACCCAATGACACAGTTCGCAGAATCACAGAACGGATTACCAGGGTTAAGCAGCACATGACTGCTGTTTCCTATTCACAGACCCTCTTTCCATGCCTTTCCAGAATTTCACTTCTTAGCACAGAAGGGTTATTTCTTGGTAAATTCCTTTGTTTGAAGTTTCTTAAATTCTTTTATTTTTCAATGTTTGGACATAAACATATGTAGATTATTGTTGACATTTTTCCTTTATTTTGTCCTAAAATAACATTCTTTTAAGGCATGATCTGAGATATGATCTGCCCTCCTGGGCTTTTTATGGTTAATCCATTATTCACATTTTGTGTCTCTAGCCTCTTACATGTTCTCAGATGGTGACCACCTCTCCTTGTCTATAGGGAATGTCAGCTCCTTTTTGAGAGGTCCTTTCTGTGATGTGGGGAAGTGTTTTAGACATCTCAGCCACTGTGCCTCGAAGTCCGTGTCCTTTCTCCCCTCTCACTGAGGTTCCCTGCCACTGTCATGGGAAAGTCTCAATTCCACTGCTTTGGTTATGGATGGAAATGGGAAGCAGCCGGTGCTCCAGTGATCCCTTTGTGAGGACCCCCAGGGGCTGCCTGCCTGGCCTGTGGGACCACCTGGACTTCCGCTGAGCTCATTTTCCTTCCAGGCTGACCCTGGGGACTCATGACGACAGAAGTTGGTCTTGTGCTCCATGCTGGGTGAGCCTGCTTCTGCCTGAGTTATTACCAGATGAAACCCAAGGGAGGAAGGCCAGGTATTTCCCAAACGTCATGGAACACGAGGCCCCAGGTGACTCAGCCAGGTCAGGGTCTGCAGTGGCGGTGGTGGCAGCAGCAGCAGTTGGTAGGCAGGAGCCTGGAAGGAGGTGGGGTTGTTAATGAGTGACAGCCTCCTCCTCAGCTGCCTCATCACTGGCTCTGCCAGGCCTGGATTTCATCATGCACACCTTTGTAAACAATCCATTTAGCAACCAAATTATACACTGGGTAATTACAGCTTCCAGCCTCGTGTCAGGGGCTCCCAGCTCTACAACCTGCCTCTGGTGATATCACAGCCTGCAGCGGAGGGGGGACCGGCTTTGCTGAAGTCTTGATGAGACACGGGAGAGAGATGGCATGTGGGGGTGGGTTGCCTTGACTTATGTTAATCGTCTGTGTCGGGTCTGCTGGTCTTGTTTTGACAGCCCCGAAATTGTGTTTGGACTGTTGATTAGATCAATATGGGAAACCAGGCAGAGTAGTTCATCTTTGAGGAAAAAGAAAGAATCTGGATATGATCAGCTCCTCTGGTGTAGAGGAGGGAGTCTCTTTCACAGCCCTGTCACCTTCCCATCCTAGTTGAAGCTGCCTTTCTTTGCTCCAGCTCTTAAATGCACCTGGGACACCCTGGCAGAGGCTAGGAGCTGCAGGGTGGGTAGAGTAACAGCAGAGGTCAAGGTCTGAATCCAAGGCCAGCCTATGCATTTAAAAAGAGGAATCTGTGGGGGCTGGAGTGTGGCTTAGTGGTAGGTGCATGCTTAGCATGGTGCGGTCCTAGGTTCAATCGCCAGCACCAAAAAAAAAATAATAATAATAAACAAACAGTAAACAATTAAATGAATTAATAAAAAGTAGTATCCAAGTATTTACTCTGAACTTTGTTCAGTGGCTCCACAGACAATTGTTTTATAATAGGGCACAGTGGGAAGGGAGAAAGGTGCCAAGCAGTAGGGGTGACCTTGGAAGAAGCCACAGACTAAAGAAAACTCGGTTAGGGCCCTGTGCCAGTGAAGAAGGGTATATTTCTCAGATTTAGTAAAAGCAGTATCTGCTGCTGATGCTTGGGTTTATGACCTTGCTGTTCACTGAGATTCTATGATTCTTTACACCTCTGGTGACTGAGGACAGGAAGTCCCAGAGCCATTTACATAAGCCAAGCCGCATTGCCAGGTAGAGCAGGTTGGTCCAGCCTGTGGTCCTGTGGCTGGGGTTCCCTCTGCAGGTCTGCCTGCAGCAGAGGCCCAGAGGCTGATTTCTGTGTAAAGGCAACAGGGAAGGGAAGGAAAAGCGAGCTGTATGTCAGTGACTCCAGGGCTTCCTCCATGCCCGTCCTGTCCACTGGGAAGGGGCCGCCCTGTTTCCAACGCTGCTCTGCTTACTCAGCTGGGGCTGGTGAGGAGTTTTATGCAATGTTGTATGGACAGAGGTGCTGGAGTACGAGGGGACTAGACAGGAATCGCAGATTTAAAGAAGCGTTGCTGTGGGCCACGGGTCTCTGCTCTGGTGTTTAGAAGATGCGTAGGAAGAGCGCAGT
This sequence comes from Aplodontia rufa, assembly GCA_004027875.1. Lineage (NCBI taxonomy): Eukaryota > Metazoa > Chordata > Mammalia > Rodentia > Aplodontiidae > Aplodontia > Aplodontia rufa. Next base: position 29,878 of record PVKS010016384.1, on the reverse strand, counting down.
CATTTTGAGATTCTTCACCGCAGCACTGGTCTGAGACGGGACCTCACGGATCAGGGAAGAGCAGTATGTGGAGGCAACATGATCAGGAAGGACTGGACAGCAGCCCGAACTTTCCTATCTTTTGGGAGAGCCTGGCGATTGAGGTCTTTGGCTTAGTCTACATCCTTGAGAGCGTTAGCACACACGCAGCCCCTGGGATACAAGCTCTGATCTCAATCCAGAAGGCTCAGCAGGAACTGAGGGGAAAACATTCGTTTCTCTTGGAACCTCTCAGCACATGTTCATGAAAGCTTTCCAAAAGCTGGTGTCTAGGGCCAAGTTCACTGTGCATTTGGAGGGCTCTGGCCATTGTTTCTAAGTCAATTTCTGGGACTCTTCGTAGAACTATGATCCCATTTAGAATTTTGCCTGAGTGCTTCCTCAACTGCACTGGATAATTTACTTGGCTGTACTATTAGCATACATTTGCATATTTGTTTCCTAATTAAAATATGAGTAAGAAGAAAAGGCTAATTACACCCGAAGTGCCTGAGTCGCCATGATTAAAACCATATTCAATAATTTTACTTACTGGTTTTGAAATCCTGAGTGATCTGCTATTCATCATTAAATGTTCATTTTTATCATGCTTTTGCTGTGTGCTTAATATTGGGAGGAGGACTCCAGGTCAGATGCTGTGGAATTGGAATTCAAAGCTATTGCTAGACCTCAGGAAGACTAGAATCAAACAGAGGAGGAAGGACACATGCAAAAATTATACCCAAACCAAAGGACCACTGGCTTAGTCCCCTTCAGTAGTACTGTCAGCCCTGGGGGAGTGGATCCTGGATCCCTGCAGATACCAAAATTTGCAGATGCTCAGGTCTCTTAGATAAAAAGGTGTAGCATTTGTTTACAACCTACACACATCCTCCTGTGTACTTGAAATTGTCTCTAGATTACTTAAAATACCTAGCTTAATGTGAAGGCTGCGTAGATAATAGTTATCTGTGTTTAGGGAATAATGATGGGGGAAATGTCTGTACATGTTCAGAATGGACAAATGTTTTTCCTAAATACTTCTGATCCACACCATTTGTTGAATCCATGGGTCTGTAACCCATAGATACAGATTACATTGTTAAGATTCTTGGTCTTAAATTGAGTGGTGAGCTTGTTATTGTGCTTCATAATCAAATAATATTATTGGATTCACAATTATACAAATGTTATTAGGTTCTCTTGAATATACCAAATATTACTTCTTGTGTATGTGTGCATGAGTGTATGTTTCTGGAAATTGAAGCCAGGGCTTCACGCATACTGGGCAAGTGCTCTACCACTGAGCTACATCCTCAGCTCTTTTTACTTTATTTTGAGACAGGGTCTCACTAAGTTGCCAAGGTTGGCCTTGAACTTGTGATCTTCCTGCCTTAGCCTCCTGAGTTACTGGGATTACAGGCATGTGCCTCTTTGCCTGGCTGTTTTTCTTTTCTTTCTATCTTTTTTTTTCTTACATTAGAACTATTCTGGGAGAGTTGTTGCTTTTTATTCATGATTAGAAGCTATCTTCTTGAGAATACTGAGTTCTGAAGAGTTAACTTTTAGGAGCATGGAAAGCAGAAAGCCCTAATTTGGACACCTTATGAGACTCCTGGAATTCCCATCTATGCAGGTGGGTCTAGGTAAGTAACATAAGCAAGTTGGGCGGAGTCACCCTCTTGGCCTGCATGGACTCCTGTCTATTAAGTGACACAGATCTTACTACAACTGGGGCTCCCTCCCTGGAAGCCAGTCATTTAATGCCATCACAGTGGCACTGTTGCTTGGGCCTCCAGTGGATAAACACGTGATGGTTGGACATTTGAGGAGACTGAATTCCTGAGGTCCAGGCCTGTAGACCTCATCAGCCCGAGGTGTGCCAAGAAACAGGAGGGAAATGGACCTGGCTAGAAGGGCCCCTTCTACTTTGCTCCCCATAGTCGTTGCTCATCTAGGCACCCACACCCTCAGGGGTGCTACGGTGTGGGTTTGCAAGTGTCAGGAACAGAGAAGAGGCAGCTGTACCTCTGAGCCAGCTGTGACCCCTCTGTCTCCATCTTCCTGGTTCAGTCACCAGATACCTTCCCTGCTATGCCTCCTTCCCGCTGCCACCTGCCTCTCTCAGTCTTTATCAGATTCTGCCCATTTAGTGACATGGTTCCCTGAATGATGGCTCTCCCTGCTTTGGGGCTGTCCCTTACCATGCAACACATGCCCAGAGAGGCAGATCAAAATATTCCAGGCTCTGCCCATTTCCTGTAGAAAACCGTCTCAGCTCCGTTAGTATTGGGCCTGTAATGATGCGGCTCTCTACTCCAGGGACACTGCGCTCTCAGGGAGTCCCTCCCTGCCCCAGCTGGTCTCATCTCCTTGCAGATCCAGGGATTGGTGCTCAGGTCCAGAGACGGGCTCCTGCTTGCACAATTAGCTGTTGTGTTTTTGCATCCTTTTTTTTCCTTTTGGGGTCTTAGATGCTTAGCAAAGGTGGTGTGAGACTAGAGAAGGGTTAAGAAGAACATTCTGTGGCTGACTGTGCAGCTCAAGGCCAGCTGTGTGCTTAGCGTTTTTGAAGCCCTGGAAGAGGAGGAAGAAACTAGTAGATTCCACGCATTGCAAAATGGATAAGAACTATGATAGGGGCATCAGGTCAGCTGAGCATTCCAGAACAATCCAACACACTCAGGCCTGTCTGCATCTCCCCCACCTACTTCTTCCTCCACTACCCTGTCCCCTTCCAGGGCAAATCAGCCACCTGTGCCTTCTGGCTGTTCCTGTGCCAAGTTTTTTGAATCCAAGAGTTTTTGGGACAATTTTATTGTCCCAACCTTAGCCCACTAAGCCTCTCTTGTCTGGGTGTTTTTGAATTTCTTCCTAATTTCTTTTTCTTTTTTCTTTTTAAGAGAGAGTGACAGTGAGAGACACAAAGAGAGAATCAATTTTATTTAGTTTTTCATGTGGTTTTCATTGCTCGGACGGACACTTTGTTGTGTACGTGGGTGCTGGGGCTTGAACCTGCATCCTCGTGCATGCCAGGCAAGTGCTGTAACCTCTGAGCCATCACTCCTGCCCCCCTTTCCTAATTTCTAATCCACCCTGGTTAACTGTTGCCTCATAAGTCTCCCTAGAACATTGGCTGAAGATGTCAACGACTGCCCAGGATCAAGATCCGCATTCCTTTACCTGGCGTTCGAGACTCCCAACTTGCTTTTCGCATGTGTATGCTCCTCAGAGTTTGTCACTGCGTAGGCCACTCTCCTGTCCTGTGGATGATCTTGTTGTGTTCTAACCTCTGTACTTGGGTCCCCATTGTCATCTTCACTTCAGATGACAGTGCAGATAAACACCAAGAACGCTTGCTACAGGGCAGGCATTCTTGTTCACTGAGAAAAGAAAGAAATGGTCTTCATCCTTTGTCTTTCAGTTCCGACTTTAATCTCCCATTGATTGATCGATTGACTCATTTGTTCATTCATCAGGACCTGTCTAATCTGGGACCCTGTTCTAGAAGCTGTGAGGGATACTGTGTTGGGCCAGAACCAGAACCAGGTCTTTGCTTCCAGAGGCTCCCTGCTGCACATCTCTTTGTCTTTCTCCATGAAACTGCGTGTTCCCGCTCCCCACTCAAGCCCACAGAGATGCTAAATTCCTACAGTGCTGTATTGATCAGGGTCTTTGGATGGGCAAAAAGCAGGAATGGACTCAAGTGTTCTTTTTATTTGTTTATGGGGTTAAGTTGGACAAGGTATAGGAGGAAGGGCATCTCTGCCTTGGGGCCTGTCCAGGGAAGGTGGGGCCACAGGTTGGGAGCTGACGGTGTCCACAGCAGCCCTGAGCCCAGAGCTTGTCCCATGTGTTCTGTCAACCTTGCCAGCCGGCCTTTCTTCTGCCACCCCTCTGCGGTGTGGCTGTCTTTTCTCTGCCATCTGCAGCCCTGGGGGATCTTTCCCTACCCCAGACAAGGATCTGTGGTTGGGGAGCCCCCAGAGGAGGACTGCAGAGTGCAGGCATCCTGGGGCCAGGCCTGTCTGCATCTCTCATTTGAAACTTCTCGATTCCTCCAGAAACCATAAAGCCAAAAGATTAAAATAGAACAAAACCCTCTTGTATAGCTAAACTCATGAACCAGTTAGAAAAATTTATGAACCACTGGGAAAATGTTTGGAACATTGATGAACACCTCCCAATGTCCTTAATTTGCAAAGAGCTCCTAGACATAAGAAAAACACAAACAACCCAATGGACACTAGGCAACGGAAAAAGAACAGCCAATGACCAAGAAGCACGTGAAGGGCAGGCCCGCCTTCCTCAGGAGCATGGATGTGCAAATCAGAGCAGCAGCTTTTATGAATCTGATTGGTAAAATAAAGAAAACAAAACGTTTCATAAAGCCTGTTGCTGGCGAGACTATGGTGCAACCTTGCTGGATTTTGGCAACTGTGCAGCAAGGTGGGGTGTGGCTCTCACGCCTGGATGAGCTTCAGAACTTCTAAAACTGTAGATTCCCAGCACTCCCCACCCAGGACCAACACAAGTAACCCTCACATAATTAACGGCAGCATTTGGGAGTTTTCAAATGTAATAAGGACTGGACTAGTGACCCACAACAAGAGGTTTTGATGACATGCATCAGCAGTTTTTAAATGTCAGTAACCTTTGACCCAGCAATTCTGCTGCCAGGAGCTGACTCTTGACTCCCCCACAGTGGGTGAGAAAGTTGATGAAGAAGGATGCCCACAGTGGCACTGATTGTGTAGCAAAACAACCTGAATGTCCATTGACGGACCTGGTTAAATAAACGAAGACTCATTCTTCCACCTGTTAAAAAGATTTAAGAGGAGCTCTGTTTGCTGATACCAAGACAGAGCAGCCTCTGAGTTAGACTGTGGAGTGAACAAAAAGAACCACAGTATAGTGTGATCCATCTCCCATAATTAAAAAAAAAAGGATACACTATATATTTTGGTAAATGCATTTTTTTGTTTTTTGGTGGAAAATAGACAAGAAGCTGATAACAGTGACACCTTTGGGAAATGGGATGGAAAGAAAAGTCCTTGCATTTTAGTATCTACTGTTTCATTTTCTTACTTTATATCGCTGATTACATTTACTGGAAAGCTTCAAGAAGTGTCATCTGGATGGTGGAATCATGAGGCAATTTTGGCTTCTCCTTTAGAGTTTTCCATATAAAAAGAAATTCAAGAACTGCAGAGCTCAGGACATACACCAGGCGTCCTGGGGCTGGGGGTGCTGGGAAGGGATAGGACTCAGCTTGTGATTTTGCTGATTGGTCAGGTTTTGAGAATCGCTGCAGAAACTTCTGTAACACAGTCACTCTCTTCCCTGGCCCAGGGGTTTGAAGGTGTGGGATCTAGCTGACTGGAGCCCTTTGGCTTCCATGAAACAAAGCTGGTGACTGTGTGTGACCTAAGGACAAGCAACGTGTGGTGATGGAGAGAAACAGGGACCCTGGTGACATCATAGAGCCCAGAAGCACCCCTCACCCAAAGGACAGCCCTGTCCCTAGACTTTTCAGTTATGAAGCCAATAAATCTCTGTTGTTTAAGGCAGCTTGAGTTGGGTCCTTTGTCACATGCAACATTTGGAGTCCTGACTGATAGACTTGCATTAACCAAGACAAGTTGAGTATGTCTTTATCCCTCGCAGCCTGAAATTGCCTAATTTATAAAGTATTTAATGATGTTTCCAAGATAAACCCTTGTCTGGCACCCTGGGCTATATCTGTTGCTGCTATATTTCTACCTCTAGAAATGAACTGTCAAACCAAGAAGGATGTCCTTGGGATGCATCCTCCACGTTAGTGAATGAATTATGCTTTCTGGTTACCCTTTATCCTGTAACTCTGGAATAAATTTGGATTTGACAGATTAAGGGCATAACCAAGAAATATTTCTTGTGATTTAACTGATATCTGGGTTTGTTCTTTGAATCACTTTATTTGACAACTATGTATCAAGGGCCCACAGAGATCTGGATACCCTGGTGAGCACTGGAGTGGTGAATAAAACGGACATGCTCTTTACCCTCATAGAAGTTAGAGGCTAATGGGGGAGATAGACACTGACTCGATGACCAATAACTGCACAGATGAACAAGGCACTTATACACTTAGGTAACTGGAAAAAAGAAAATCACCGAGTACCCAGAGGGCATAGCAGGGAGTTCTAACTTACATAAAGGGGTTAAAATACAGCCTTCTACGGAGAGGGCTGTAAGCTGAGAGCAGAAGGGTGAGGAAAAGTGTTCTAAGCAGGAAGAAAAGCATGTGCAAAGGCCCTGAGGCATGCAAGAGCTTGGCCCATTTGACGACTCTGTGTAGCCAGTGAAGCAAGGGCGGCTCTGCAGGGAGCAGGGCTGCAGAGACGGGCAGGGGCAGCCGTCGTGGGAAGGATTCTGTATTTTATCCTAAGTGCAGTGGCACCACTGAGGTGGTAACACTAAGCGGGAGAGGGACATGTTCTGAGTTGTGTTTTTAAAATGATTTCTTTTGATTATTGTGTAGAGAATGGATCCAAGAGGCCAAGGGTGGAGGCAGTGAGGCCAGTTAGGGGGTGCTGCAGAAATGCAGATGACAGTTTCTGGGGACTTGGAGTCTGATGGTGGCTGCCGCGGGAGAGAGCAGGAGGATTGGAGACGTATGCTTTCTGGTGGAATCAGAGGGTTAGGAGAGTGGTCAGCTGCACTGTGGCAGGCGGGAGGGAGAGGGTCAAGGAGGACCACCAGCCTACTGCCTTGAGCCACTGGGCGTGAACACTGAGAATTCATTTTGGATGACATCTCTGTGGATGCATTGTTTTGCCAGGCAGACATTCCATCTTCATCCTTCACCAAGACAGGCTTTTCTAAGCTTATCTAGAAGTCAGGTAAACTTGAAATAGCTTGCTTCACAGCTCTCTTGGAAGATCAGGCAAATAAGGAAGACAGGAACTAGAGCAGTGTTAGGGGACTGGAGTGGAGAGGGGGGCAGAGAAGGGAAACTGGCTCACCAGCCTGTCACTTTCTTTGCACAAACTCTGTCCCTGTTCACTTGGGGTGTTGCAATAGCGCCTCCTTTGTGCAGGGGTCCTAGTTCTGGCATAACAGAAAGACCTATGACCCAAAGAACAATCAAGGGCAGATAACCTCTCAGCCCTGGGGACATCCTCACCTGCTAGTTCTTTTACTTTTACTTAAAGGTTTTCATTCCTGGGGCTGGAGCAGTGGCTCAGGGATTACAGCACTTGCCTGGCATGCTCCAGGATGTGGGTTTGAACCCCGGATCTGCGTACACAAGTAAGTATCGGAGCAAACAAAGCCACATTCAAAACTAAATAAAATTGAATCTCTCTTTCTCTCTCTCTCAAATAAAAAAAAAAGATTTTCATTCCCTTGGCCTATGTGTACAAAAGACATATAGGAATCTCCTTTTAAATTTATTAACTTATTTTCAACACACTGTAGCAACAATTGTATAAAGGAAATTTTTGGAAGAAAAGGAGGAAAACACATTCAACGTTTTATTACCCAAGTACAATGATGTCTTTTGCAAAAATTATTTTGCATATAACCTCCTAGTCCTTAATACATTAATTCAGATACCAAATTCTAATTGAGCACTTGATACATACCAGGCCTTGTTCTCAGTACCAGGGTCACAGACAAAAGCCAAATGGACCAAAGTCAACAAGCATGCATATCTCAAATAATTAAGCATAGAATATGCCATTTTAAATCTCTAGGAATTTTAAATGGTATTCACATTTTTCTAAATTACTGTTTAATGCCCACATGGTATGCCAACATGTTTAGAATAGAATTTATTAAAGCATTCTCCAATTGGGACCACTGTCTCTGCAAATAGACACTGGGGGAGATTTCTTACCACTGCAATCCCAGCTCCCAGCACAATGCCCAGACAGAAGGAAGTATTGGGTAGATATTAGCAGGAATGGCTCTTTGTTTGTAGTTTGGGAATAGCGCTAACACAGCAACAATCATCTTTGTACCTAGAGGCTTCTGCTGAATGATTCCTGAAGACAGGTCTTTTCAAACTTGCTCGTCAAAGTTCTCCCAACAGCAGGAGCACGTGAACACTTAGGGGCTGGCGGGGGTGGGCTGTCAACAGGGGCTACAAAATACACATATATTTAAATATAATTAAAATGATGGGGGGTCCAGGAAAATGTTTGTAACCTACAGCACGAAGTCTTTTGTGTTTACTTCTGCGTTCCTCTGAAGAGGCTAACACCTCACTTTGGTCTACAGAGCAGTTCAAGATGTTTTTCCCAGAGTGGGATCTGTGGGCTAAATGATATTGCTCTTGATGGTTTTTGCAACATATTATTTTCCTAATGTTTTATAGATTTGGGGGCATTGTCCTGGGGATCTTTCACACGCCGAGCACATGCTACCACTAAGGTACACTCCCAGGCCCTTCTAGCTATTTTTTTATTGCTGTTAAACACCATGGTATAAGCAGATCAGTTTCACCCCAACCTTTCCAGAGCTGGGTAATACTGTGAATTGACTTTTATCTTCCCAAAACATTCTGGAGTCCTGATCACCAGGACCTGTGAATGTGAATAGGTGTTTTGCAGATGAAGTTAAGATGAGGTCCCCAGGTGGGCTCTAAATCCAATATGATTGTCCTTATGTTATGGGGACATTTGGACATAGGGACAGATGACTAACAAGGAGGATACCTTGTGTAGATAATGACAGAGGTTTGCTAAAGCCCCTGCAAGCCACGTTGTGCCAAAGTCTGCCAAAAAGAGGCTGGGAGAGGAGGCCTGGAACAGAGGCTTCCCACAGACCTTAGAGGATACGAACACTACCAACACCTTGATGTTAGACTTCTGACCTTCACACCACAGGACAGATTTCTGGTGTTAAACTATTTAGTTTGTGGCGCCTCACTACGACAGCCCAGCCAACCTCCAGTACAAGTGCTTTGCATAAAGACTTTTCTTTTTTTCACAACCTAGCGGGTAACTGCTTTGAGTTTTTTATTTCATAACTCTAGAGAATGAACACTTGCCTTGAGTCTGTTTGCTTATTGAAATTTTGTTTGACTGTGTATGTCCTGGGGGGCGGGTGGCGTCTTGCTCCCACTTGGGGAGGTGCCTGGATTAGTGTGTGCTCATTTGATGAAGAAGTAAAAGGTCAATTAACAGCCTAATTGAATTTTATTTAATGAAACATCTATCCAAGTAAGTCTGACCAAAGAAAATAATACTTTAATACTTACACTTCCTGTCAGCACCGATGACTCCTTTGAATTGGCTGAAACAAGGGCTTTGAGACAATTCCATAGACATAATTATTTTGCTCTCATCATCTAGACAGATCTGCTCAGGAGGGCTTATTAGGTGTCTAACAGAGTGTACTATTGCTTAGGGCAGGCACAAGGAGGGATTTACTCATTTCCTAGTTCCAGACTTCCAGGCGTGGGAATGCCCACACATAGTAGAGCTGCATCCAAGCTAGAGAAATGAGCCTCAGATAGCAAATTGCACCAACAACATGGTCATGTTCGGGTCTAAGGAGATCTTTCTAGAGGCAGAGGAGAAAGGGAGTCTCAAAAAAGAGTTTAAGGACACATTGGTTCTGAGATGCAGAGCAAGAGATTGATTGCGAAAGGTAGGGTCACACACCCGGAGCTGTTGGAGCGCAGTCTCGAGGGTAGGACACACCTTCAGGGTTTGCAGCCAGCTATCTATTCAGGTACAGAAGTAGGTGGAATATGTATGGTCCAAAGGGACTGGACTTCCCTAGGGGTTGGAAACTTTTGAGCAAGATTGTGTTTCACCATTAGGGTTCTAATCTGGTATGTAAATTTCCATTTTTATCAACATCTCTGGTGGTCAGATGGTCAATCAAGTGATGGGTCTAGAGGGTCTTAGTTCAATCAAGTGTTGGCCTCTAGCCTCACAAGATTAAGGACCTTTTACTATTAAGGTCTTGATCCTTTTTTGCTACATTTCAAAAAACTTATGGGGAACCGGAAAGTTGCAAAGCAATTTATGGGCCATTTAGTCTGACTCTTTTCTGTCACTGAAGCTCCTTTGTCCAGCTCACAAATTGTTCTGCATTTTAACAATTTTTCTTTAGAGACGCAGTGTTCCCTCTGTATCCATGACTTTGTATCTCAAATCTACTTCTCAGAATGTGAATTGGCTGAAAACCGTTTCTAAAATTAGTCCGGGTACTAAGGCTCCTTGGTGCAACAGTCAAAACTTCAAGTCTCAAGTTTTTATCTCACGGTCTGATGGCAGTCACAAGGCCATCATCCTCTCTCTTGGAGCTGGACCATCTACAGAGGATGAGGGAGCTGGAGGCCACCAGGGCAGGGAGAGAGGCAGCTGGAGGGGTCGCACTGTTCTTAACTAGCTCAGCCTGGAAATAGAACTGGGTGCCGGATGCTCACATCATTGGCTAGCACCTGTCACATGGCCCCAATCTAACTGGAGCAGGCTGGGCCCTGCAGGATGTAGAAGAGTTTACTGTGTGTCTCTGTTGAAGTTTAACAGAAAGTACTGCCCCCATGAATGGGCTTGTGCAGGTGCAAGGATATTTGTAATGAAAATCTCTTTAAAAAGTAGCCTAGATGGGGCTGGAGCATTGGCTCAGGGGTTACGGGACTTGCCTGGCATGCATGAGGATGTGGGTTCAAACCCCAACATCACGTACACAAGGAAGTGTCAGAGCAACAAAAGCCACATGAAAATCTAAATAAAAAAAGAAAATTGACTCTCCCTGCCCCCAACTGTCCCTCTCTCTCTAAAAAAAAAAAAAAAAAAAAAATAGCCCAGGACAAAAACTGTCCACATCTCCCATGGAAGCAACCTTCACGTTCCCCTCTTAGAGGATGGAAAAGGAGAAAAGGAGATAAATGAACTCACCACCCCTAGATAACTGAAAACCAGAATTAAGCCTCAATGCAAAACCAAAAAAATCCATGCACATTTGTAGACACGGATGGTGATGAGGGCCTGCAGCCCCTTTGACAGGTGTTCACCCTGTGTGATTGCACTGAGGAGTGGGCGAGTTTAGGGTTAGAGGCCCAAAGCTCTGATTGGTAAGTTTCCCACAACTTTCTTTATTCCACAGAGGAATCACATCACAGGCACCTGGGCTGCAGAGCAGAAAAGTGGAAGGATGGTTAGATACCGAGATGCTGGGCATCTCCTTGAGGAAGCTGCTGCCAGGGCTTCTGGGCACAGCCTGGGAATTACCAGTGAGGGGGTTCTTGGAAGGTGGAGCGATTTTGCTGGTGGTGACTGTTGGCGGGGAGGAGGGTTTTCCAGTTCTGAGTGCTGGCTTACTTTGTAATATCCACTTGGCACTCAGGTGAGGACCCTGGATGCCCTGCCAATTCTAATGCCTTTCTAAACCTGCCTTCCTTCTCTTTGAAATGCATGGCGAATATTGATCGGCCAAACCTTGCTGTTTTCACTTAAGGCCGTCCGTCATTTCCAATTATGGTTCTGCCCTGGATGTCTGTTTCAAGCTTCCCTGGGAAGTTGGTCTGAACAAGAGCGCATGGACAAGGTCTCCCTGGAGCAGCTCGGTGCCAAATATATTCCTTATTTGCTTTACCAGTGCCATCAGGTGAAGCATGTGCCATCCATGGGTTTGAAAAGTGATAGTAGTGGCCTGTGTCACAATTTTATCCCAAGGCTAAGTAAAACTAGAAGTGATAAGAATTTATGATACGTAAGTGCCTATTTGCGTGGCGGGCACTGTGCTAGGTGCATCCTGTGTGTTCTTCCTAAACTTTAAAAGTCAGGGTCATACTCATGCCCACTGTGTGAGTAAGAAAAATTGAAACTTCAGTAGCCTGAAGTTACATCCTTAGCAAGGGGTGGAGCCAGTTTTCGAATTCACAGGACACCCGTGGATATATAATGCCGGCACTTACGTTCCAGAAGAGGCAGAAGCTACAGCGATGTTGTAGGCCCTTCCCAAAGCGACTCGGTTTATTAGTGACAAAATGATAACCAGAACTTGGGGCTTGTGACTTAGTCTAGTGCTGTGCCCTGTGTTACATTTACCCAGGATGCTCTTATCTTTAGACAAGAAGAAAAGTCAGCCCTTGAGCACCAAGTGCTTCGCCAATCTTCAAAGAGTTACCATAATGATGAAACTATAGGGTATTCTGTCACAAATGTATTCGAAGAAGCTGCCCAGAGCTGTTCTGGTCAGCTGAGTCCTGGTGCAATTTCTTGCAGTTGCCATCTGCAACCCACCGAATCAGTGAGGATACCTCCTCAAAGCAGTCTCCATGCTGGGCACAGAGACAAGATGGCTTTGTGGGCCAAGAGGTCGGCTTGAATTATTCACCCACTCTTCGTAACAATCCTGTGAGGTGGGCACTACATTCAGCAGAATTCCTTACAGTGACTTAGAGACATTTATTACCTAACTTAAGAAGGGAGGTGATGTGAGAAGTGTCAGGAGTTCAACAGTGTACTGGCATCTCTGATATTCTTCCAGTCCTTCATAGTAACAATATGACTGTGGCAGGGCCAACCATGTGACCCTCACATGACAGTAACACCTCTCTTATCAGGGAGGAAGGCTGATTTCCAACTTCATAGCTCATTGGCCAAATTAGGTCACATGACACCCCAACCACTACCTGGCAGTCAGGGCTCTGAGCAGGCCTGATTAATTGTTATACGGTTCTGCAAGTGGGAGAGAAGCCTGGCTATGCTAAAGATAGTCTACTGGACCAACCACAAGTCCTGGTCAGTGGGGACCACAAGCAAGGAAGGAGGGAGAAGGCATCATGTGACACAATACAGTGGAAGTATAGAAACATGGCGGCACTGCATGGGGAATGGTGTGAAAGACTGCATTTAAGGTGGTCTTGAAGAATAATAGAAGTTTGTCATGGGTGTGTGTGTGTAAAAGAAGGTAAAGGAAGAGTCAGAGGACCTGCTTGTTTAAAGTCATAATATTAGTTTATAATGAGCTTGTAAGGGGTGGAGTGGCAGAATACAAAGGGGCACATGTCAGTGGCACTGTGAAGGGTCTTCCAGACAAGATGTGGAAAGGACCAGGAGTAAATGGAGTGACAAAGGTGGAGACAGGAAGTCACCTCCACTTGGTTACTCTGTTTGTAGTGTGGGCTACTGAAGGTACCCAGGTTTCTCATTTCACCTTCCAAATGACTGTGTAAAATGATGTCTTCATCACTTGGGCTGCCATAACAAACAATCATGGATCCGGGAGCTCAAATCACAGACCTTTATTCTCTTACAGTTCTGGAGGCTGGAAGTCCAACATCAGGGTGCTATCTTGGTCTGGTTCTGATGAGCGGGCTTGCTGAAATTCGGATCGTAAATATCAGGAACATCTCAGAGGTCCATATGTTAAAGAATTGGTTTCTCAGAAAGGCACTTCTCGGAGGTGGTAGAACAATTAAGAAGTGAGGTCTTTAGGTCTTTAATGCCCTCAAAGGAGATAGTGGACCCCAGGTCTTTCCTCTTCCTTAGTCTTAGAGGTGAGCAGCTCTGCTCCATCACACACTCCTGCCATGATGTGTTGCTTCACTAGCCCCAAAGCAGCAGGACCGTGAGACCATGAGCTGAAACCTACACAACTGTGAGCCAAAAAGCCTTTTCTATTTATGTCAGTTGTTTCCTTTATTTGTTATAATAGTGTGGGACTGATGAACACAGTCCTCTCCCTCGCTTGTAGATGACCACATTCTTTATATACCCTTTTGTGGTAGGGGGAGGGAGAGAGACAGAGAATAAGAGAGAGAGAGAGAGATCTTCCTCTTCTTCTAAGTCTATTTTCCAATTAGATTAGGGTTCCATCCTTAGGGCCTCTTTAACCTTAGTTACCGTCTAAAAATGCTATCCCCAGATACAGTCACATGGTAGGCCAGGGCTTCAGCCTAGGGAGTGTGGGGAGACACAATTCAGTACAGAGAATGTGGGAGTTAGGATCCCCATTTTAAAGGTGAGAAGCCTGAGACTCAAAGAAGCAATGACTTGTCTGAGTCCACAGGTCGTCATTGGTAGAGCTCCATCTCCCGGGTTCCAGAGTCCTCAGCACGCATGGCTTAGGCTTCTAGAGCCTCTCGGATTCCTGGAGGAACCTTTAGATAGTAGTGGTGATTCAAGGGAGTCGTGGGAGGGAGAGATTGGAAGAGTGGGGTTGGAGGATTCTGTCCTTGAGCTGCCAAGCAAATGAGCTCCACTTTGATTAGTTGAGAGGTTAGGGGTTGGTGCAAAATTCGCTTTGCTGTAGCATGTGGTGGAAGAGCCTAGAGCCTGCTTTCTTGACCCAGGGCCTCTCCAGACAGGCCAGGTTTCCTAGGACTGCCTTTAAAGATTGCTCCCACACAATAGGAAGTTACTCTCCCACAGTTCTGGAATCTGGAATCAGTGACACTGGCAAGGTTGGAGCTGCGAGGGAATCCCAGTGCCTTTCCCCTACCTTTGGTGGCTCCAGGATTGGAGGCCACTCTCTTGCCTCTGTCTTCATGTGGCTTTCCTTCTGGGTCTGCTCCTCTGTCTTAGCCACAAATCTCCTTCTCTTTTCCCAGTACAATAGATGATCTTGAAACCCTTGGATTATTACACCTACAAAGACCCTCTTTCCAAATAAGACCCCATTCACAGGTTTGGGAAGTAGGACTTAGACACAGAGCTTGTGTCTGTTGGAGGACACAATCCACTCAGCGCAACTGGTCATTCAGTTTACAGAATCCAAGGCGAGCAAGGCTGATCAGAAGGGAGCTCTTTACTATGCGTTTCCTCTGGCCCTGCATCAGTGGCTTCCTAAAACAATAGTTTTGTCACCTTGCCTGAGGATCTCACTGTCATGAGTCAAGATCCTTCTGACCTTGTGGATGAGCAGTAAGAGGGCTGCAGAGAGAGAAGGTCTCAGAGCCAGTGGGGCATGGGGGAGGTGGGGCTGCCTTAGCACATGGCACTTTAAGGTCCAAAAATGCCTTCCTAAAGGTACCCACTTGAACGAGATATCTAGCACCTGGGTGTGCCTGACATAAGTTCCTGAGGTGTGAGAACAACAAGGAAATTTAATACAGAGAAATGGAGCCAGGTACGATGGCACACACCTGTAATCCTAGCGACTTGGGAGGCTGAGGCAGGAGGATCCTAGGTTCAATGCCAGCCTCCGCAACTTAGCAAGACCCTAAGCAACTTAGTGAGACCTTGTCTCAAAACAAAACAAAACAAAACAAAAATATATATATATAAAATGGGCTGGGGCTGGGGCTTAGTGGTTAAGCACCCCTGGGTTCAATCCCTGGTACCAAAAATACAATAAAAAATTTTTAAAAGTTCAAATTGCTTTTCCAGATGCATCAAATAGAATTCAGAATGTGAGAAATGATTGAAAATTAAAGGTGGGCTGCTCAGTGTGGGCAGAGGGAAGATTTTGAAGCTCACTCCCAGGAAGCCCACTTCATCTTGGCTTCATTTAGCAGGGTCAGTTAGGCCACAGGAAGTCCAGTGGCCAGGGATAGGCAGAAAGAGAGATGACCCTTTAGTTACCTGTCCTCACCTGCTTTCTGATCCTTTCCATCTCTCCAGTGGCTTCGTGATGTCCAAGGAATCTGCTCTTTCTCTCTAATTTAGGGAAATACGAATATGTTCAGTCCCTTGATGTCCCTGGTAGAGGCAACAAGAAAAGAGGGGCCAGGGAGAAGCACCCACTGAACACATCCTCCTTTCCAACAGTTCCTAGGTAACATGATTGACTTGCAGGAGCTTAATTTACAAATGATAAGCAATCATTTTTAGAGTACATATAATGAGGGTTTTTTTTTTTTATTGTTGTTTGTTTTTTAAGACAGGGTCTATGTTACTCAACCTGGCCTGGAACTCCTTGGCCCAAGGAATCTTGCTGCCTTAGTCTCCTAAGTACTGGGACCACAGGTGCATGCCACCCCCTGACTATGATGAGTTTTAATAAACAAAAACAGCTACTTTACCTACACAATCGCCATAGGAAATACTTGTATCACCCTAAAAATTTTCCATCTCCCTCTGCAATCAAGCTTTTTTTTTTTTTTTAAGAGAGAGAGGGACAACAAGAGAATCAATTTATTTAGTTTTTCATGTGGCTTTCATTGCTCCAACACTTCATTGTGAATGTGGTGCTGGGATTCGAGCCCACACCCTCGCACATGCCAGGCAAGCCACTGCTCCAGCCCCAATCACAGCTTTTATACAACCCTGGCCTTTTTATTTTGTTTTGAGACAGGGTGTCACCAAGTGCCAAAGCTGGCCTTTATACTTTCCATCCTCCTGCCTCAGCCTCCTGGGTAGCTGGGATTACAGATGTGCACTGCTGCTCCTGGCTGGGATTTTTTTTTTTTTTATCACTTCTTTCTTTGTGTCCTCTAAATTGTGGTAAAATATTCAAATTTACCATTTTAACCATTTTTATGTGTGCCGTTTGGTGGCCTTGGGCACTTTCACAGTGCTGTGCAGCCCTGGCATGGTCCATCTCCAGGACTTCATCATCTCAGACTGAAACTCTGTTCCCATTAACTGCTAACTCCCCAGGGCACTCCCCTGCCCTCTGTTTGTTAAGTTTGCCTGTTAGGTGAGATAGAGGGTGTGAGAAACATGGGGTGAGGGCAGGAGACTTAGGTCCATGGAGAAGGTGTTGGGGCCCCTCCTCTGTGGCTTCCCTCACCCACCTCCTCACCCCATCACACCCACGCTTGCCAGCTTCCTCATGTGAGAGTCTACCCTGCTGTGCTCCAGGTCTGTAAAGGGAAGGAAGAGCAAGTGTTTCACCTGTCACTGGGATACGACATCGCCCATGAGAAGGCAGGCACTCTACACTGTGAAGTAGGAGAGCAGCTGGTCCCGAACAGCCTTCCCTGCCGCAGAGTGAGCAGCAACCCATGTGTTGGGGAGGAGTCGACGAGATGCGTTGTCCACCAAAGCCATTGTCATTTCCGTTTCTCCAGGTCCAGCCTTGCATTCTACCAAGAAGGAAACTGCAGGCTCAGCCAGACTGCTGGGGGTTGATGCCCCTCGAGTATGTGACCCATTTAGGTCCCTGCTGCTGTGGAGCTGGGGCCATCGTGTGGCTGTGCAGCCACTGGAGATTTAAAAGTCTGGACTAGGCCAGCAAAAGAGGCCCCCTTGGGGAATCTCATGGAAATAAGCTAAACCCAGATTGTACTGGACACGGAGCCCTGTGATCACAGAATGCCTTAGGGCTTGCACGAGAGGGTCGTGGTTGACTGTGTGTGCTTCCCAAGCTGTGAAACCTCGTGCTCTCTGAATGGAACAACCTGGCGACAGCTCCAAGTCCCCTCTGACCAGGGAAAGCATCATGAGAATGGGGGTCACATCTGTTCCTTTGCTCTAAGCCTTAGGACCTGGCGCTTCCAGACCACAGAGGGTGGGGTCATTTGCAGATGATGGAATGAGTGAGACACTTTAACACACCTGCCCTTCCAGAAGCCCCTCGGTTGGTACACTGGGAGAGGAATGAAGGCCTGTGCCCATGGACACATCAGTCATTGCTCAGAATTTTAAATGTCTTTAAGCGAAATCGGAGCTTAATGGGAGGGTGTAGGCTGGTGCTCACCCTAAGTCTGCTTCATCCGTCTTCTTTCTGAGACTCCAGGAACTGTTAGGTGTATATTGCTGATCCCAAGGAGTATGCAGGTGGGGACAGGAGGGGATCCTTCCAGGAAGCACCTCTTGATCACACCACTTTGAACTTTATAGTGCTAGTAAAAGACTTGAATATAGATCAGTGGTACAGAAATTGCCCTGCAAGGCCCTAAGTTCAATCCCTAGCACATAAAAATGAAATTAAATGAAATAAATCATGTTAAAGCAGTGCATCTGAATCATGAGGTGTCTGTCCCCCAAATCAAAGGAGGTGTTAGTCGGTTTTGTTTAGTGCTGCATATTTAGTACCCAGAGTAGTGCCTGGGACTCAGGTGCTCAAGAATCATGAGCTGGAGTGAATGGATGGATGGATGGATGGAGAAGAAGCTCTGGCTATAAACGGAGGAGTCAGCAGGACAGCGAGGACTCACATTCCCGTCTTTGAAGCCAATTTGGGCTTAGTAACCTCTATCAAAGCTGCAAGTGAGGGAACACAGCACGCAGGCTCTGCAAGCAAGTCCCCCATGGGCTCACCCCTCAAAACCTACCTAAGTGAAGCCAGGAAGTCTGGAGCAGATCACACGCTGGCACCAGAGGATGGGCTTATCATGTCCAAGGCAAGTATCTTCTTGACAGTCCTGTGTCCTGGCAGGGGAGAAAAAATGTCACCAGAGCAGATCAAGGAATGTTTCATTAGGGGACTTTTCACAAAAGGTATGAGTGGGGTCCTTCGAGGGTTGGAGAAGGTCCCTAGGAGGAGCAAGGGAAGGCATGTTGCCAGAACCCAGGGAAAGTGGTTATAGGAGGTGCCCACCTGGCAGGTGACGTGGGCCTCAGCAGTCCTCCTGTGGCCTGGCAGGGAGGGAGACTCCTCCCAAAAGGACAATGAAGCCTTGATGTGTCCCGTGAGTCAAGACATCGCGCAGCCATTTATAGAGATACCCGTTCAGTTTATAGTCACCAAAGCTTTTTAGGAACTTTTCTCTAAGGGTAAAGCAAAATTATGCACAGTTCATGACTTGTGGGTGGACACATGGTTTTAAGCCCGAACAGGGTGACTCCAATGCTGATGACCTAGTATGTCTGTCACCGCAAATTCTGAATCGTTTGGTGGCAGCTACATGCAAAGTTTTAATGCCTTACTACTTCCCTAGCCACTAGGTGAATAAGTCACACTATAAATCACACATGATTTGAACAGAGGATGGAGGACCACTCAGCAGACAGGCTCCTGTGGAAATTAAGGCACCTCTCCTCTTAAGAAGCTCTAGTCAGGGGCTGGAGTGGTGGCTCTATGGTTACAGAGCTTGCCTGGCATGCGCGAGGATGCAAGTTCCAACCCTAGTACCATGTACAAAACAAAGTGTCAGAGCAATGAAAGCCACTTGAAAAACTAAATAAAATTGATTCTCTCTCTCTGTCACTGTCCCTCTCTCAAACTCTGGTCAAGTCTCAGATAAGACCTCAGGCTTGCTCAATATCTTGACTACAACCTCAGGAGAGACCCCTGAGTCTCTCTTGTAATGCCTATGTTGGACATTGTCATCTTTTGTGGCTGCTGATCATCTGCGACCCCTTTGTAAGCCCGTGGAATTCCTTCCCAAATGGGTCTGGGTGGGAAGGAGAGTCAATTTTCCACCATAGTAACTGACAGGTCAAATGCTTGCTTTCTGTAGAAAGGCTCAGAGCTGATTACTAAACGCATTTCCCAGCCCCCTTTGCAGCTAGGTCATGTGATTGAATTCTGGCCAACGGCCTCAAGCCGCTTAGAGGGCAGAACAAAAAGACCTCCCGGTCATGACCCCCTCTCGCACTTTCTTCCCCAGTCTCTGGATGTTGATGCCCTAGGCAACCTTCCATATATAGAAGATGATGGAGTCTTTTCCAGCCTAGATCCTTATACGATAGCCTGGATCAGAGCCCCTGACACCCTCTTGTTGGACATTCTGTGAAATTCTCAGCCAGGATCAATTTCTATAGCTTGCAAATAAGAATCCAGACTTATACAGCATCAATAAAAATGATCGACCTGTAAAGAATTTATTTTATGGGTAAATTGAATTGTTAGCCCAGAATATGGCAATCAGTGTGGCGCCCCATAATTCACCCGGCGCTTGTGGGAATTGTTAGCACAACACCATTGGCTGTTAGCTGCGACTTGTGGCCTGGAATTAATTCTGACTTTGAAAGCCTGTCTACAAGGATAACAGGTCATATATCAAACACTTTAGACTGGTTTCCTGGAGAGGGAACGGGAAATAGAGATCAGAGAAGGAAGAGGAAAGTAAACCAAAAACGGTGACAAGATAGCAAATACATGGCTCCTACTACGCATTTGTCGTCACTCAAGTGCTTCACGTGCAGTGAATAATATAACGCTCACAACAGGCTCAAGGAGGTGCAATCGGTGTTAATCCTGTTAACACGGAGATGGAGCATAACGCTGTGCTAACACCAGTGGTGGAGCCAGGGTTTGAAATCAGCGGGTCTTAATCACAAGTACTGACAACAGTTAAGAACTGAGGAGTCTAACGTAATTCTCTCCGTCCTTGAAGCACAATTAAAACAACTAAAAACAACTTAAAAGAATAAAATAAAAGCTAGTGGTACTTGGCAGGGTACTTGGAATAATTTGCTTGAACACTTAAAATTCCCTCAAATATCATGAAGAATCTTTATTTCATAGGTCATTTCAGGCCAAAAAGTTGATTGTGGAAGATTCTTCATACTGACCTGAAACGCTCCCAGCTCCCTCCCTGTCTGGCTGCAGCCTGAGAGGATCTGTCTCAGTTATTTGCGACATCCAGGTTGTCAGAGCCAAGAAATTTTGCAAATTGCCTGTTTACCCGGTTGAGCTGATCGAATATGTGGACAGGAAGTCTGTCCGAAGGGTGGTTGTGTGGCACTCACTTCCCAGTGAAAAGGTGGCAGGAAGGAGGTGGGCACCAGGAGGAAGGACCTCGGTTGGATTGTTGGGAGAGAGGACGGAATTGTTGCCAAGTTGTATAGGACCTGACGGTCTTGTGCTCTTTGGGGTTGGAAGGGTGAGCCCCGTTGACCAAGGCTTATCTGGGGATAGCAAAGGGAAAGCTCTGGAGAAGGGGGAAGTCATGTGGGGCTCATTTTATAAACATCTACAGATGTACACTGGAATCCAGGCCCTGGCACTGCTGTCTGTCTCCCCACCCCTCACGGCCACTGGAGAATTTCCTTTGGGACCATTCAGAGGGGACTTGGCAGCCAGCCCTCCCAGTGTGTGGAGCCACAGAGCACACTTTGCCTCTTGTGGGGGTGCCTGATCGTCTACACAGGGGCAGTTTCTGGAAAGGCTGGAAGATCTGGGTGCTAAAGGGAGGGGTGTGGTATATGCCAGGGGCTTGGCTCCATGGGACAGCATTGGAACCATCACAATGACAGTGCAGAGCAGTTGAGGACCCTGGAGGTCCTGCTGGTATCTCTCCGACCCACTGCCTCCTCTATCCTTCCACAGCTTGCCACTGCGGAAAAAGAGGCTGAACTCTATTTGACTTTTCCAGGGCACATGGCTCTCCAGGGAAGAATCCAGAACTGTGTGTCCTGAACCGTGCTGTTACTTAAACTGCCCCTTGTGTATCTGCTATGGTACCTGGTCCTAGGGACTCGGAGCTTCCAAGCAGCTCATCTTCTCTGAGCCAGGGCTATTGGGCACAAGGAAGAGCATGGTAGCTTCGCCACTTCTGGTGACACTTCTGGTCACCTCATCTTGGTCTTCAGCTCTCTCTGCCTCAGTTTCCTACCGAGATGATGAAAGTTGCTATTTTGCAAGGTGGTTGTCAGCATCAAAGGAGTTACTGTTGTAAAGCCCATGGAACAAGGCATTTGGTAAGCACTAGGTTAAGTGTTCGATGCCATGATTACACGCCCTGTACGGGTAGCATGAGGGCCAGAATGCATTAACAACAGCAGTAGCACAGACACGAACAGCCAACACCTCCCTAGCGCTGGCTGTGTCCTGCTTCTCTCTGCCCAGAGAGCCTCCGCAATCCCACCTCTCTGTTCTAATCCTGCTCAAGTATTATCTCCAAGGCTTGGCAGGGCTCGCCTCCTGCCTCTGTCACGTCCCTTACTTAATAAGTGTGGTTTCATCCACTCTGGTCTTTGATTATCTGGATTTGCTGAGGGAGTAAAGATATTTCTACCCCAGCTTCAAGGACCATCCCCATCATTCCTTTTTACTTCCAGAAGGAGTTCCATTAGCTGACGTTAAGACCAGCCAGGGACTGGAGGGGGTTTGCAATCCAGAATCCACAGGCTTCCTGCTCAAGGTCACAGCACTACAGTAACTGCCTGACTCCTCAGCTGCAGGGTGGCCTGTGGCCATCACTCATCTGGCATCCTTCACTGGATCTAAACGCATTTAGAGCAAGAAAGAAAAGGCGATTCCCAATGGAAGTTTCTTGAGATGAGTGTGTTTCAGATGTCATGGACAGTGGCAAGGGGGGAAGCTGGGCCTGATAAATAAAAATACCCATTAGGTCAAATTGAGCTCTCCCTGGGAGCTGTGGTACCCCACAGAAAAAAGGCCACCCCAGCCTGGATCTCAGCAGATCCTGTCTTAAAACTTCATCCAACGTAGACGGTTACATTAACGCGAAAGCAAGTCATTGACACTATAAATAACTTAAGCTGAGTCTTGCTGACATGGGAAGTCTGACACATGAAATGCTGTAGTGTTCTCACTTCTGAACCAGGCAGTGACATACACATTATCTACCCAGAGCCACAGAAGCCCTGCAGGCCCCCTGGGAAGATACCATGAGACCCAGGAAAGGAGCTTTCCAAAGTAGGTTCATTAGACATAAAAATAACACCCGCTTGCCCCAAAGAAGCACCCATTGGATCCCTGGAAACTGTGAACATGCTGTTTACATGGCAAACGGAATTTTGCAGATGTAATTGAAGACCCTGAGGTGGGGAGATTATCCAAGATAATGTAAGAGGTTCCCAGTGTAGTCTCAAGGCACTTACAAAGGAAAGAGAGAGGCAGGAGATTGGAAGCAGAGGTCAGAGGGAGGAAATATTTGAAGATGCCCTGCTGCTGGCTTTGAAGATGGAGGAAGAGGCCACGAGCCAGAGAATGTGGGCTTCCTATAAAACCTGGAAAAGGCAAATGAGTGTGTCCTCCCCAATACCTGCAGAAGAAATACAGCCCTCTGGATGCTGTGGGTTTAGAAATTCTGATTCGAACTGTTGGATTAGGAGTTGTTGCTATTTAAGCCACTAAATTTATAGCAGTTAGTTATAAAAGCCATAGGGAATCCGTAATAAGGCACTTGATCTAAAATGCTTCTAATGCAAACATTTCTTTAGTCTTTTGCTTTTCTTCCTTGGTTTCTGGAGCAAGGGGGAGGAGGGGAGGCTCACGAGGCGATGGTGATGAGGGGACCCTCCCTTGATGCTTGCCAGCTGCTCACCCACCTGTGGTGAAGTTTTACTGCTTGGAAAATTTCCACAGTGGGGGTCATCTTGTCTCATTTTGGCTTGTTGGGGTCTGGAGGAGCCCTTACTTTTTTAGCTTTTTTTCCATTTAAAAATACTTCTGCCGGACTACCACCCCCACTCTTTTCCACCCCACCCCTCTTGTTGGTTTCTGTCCCGTGAGTCTCTAACTACCCACTTCTTCCACCTGGACCACGGGCTACTTCCAA
The DNA here is from genome assembly GCA_004027875.1 of Aplodontia rufa. Classification (NCBI taxonomy): domain Eukaryota; kingdom Metazoa; phylum Chordata; class Mammalia; order Rodentia; family Aplodontiidae; genus Aplodontia; species Aplodontia rufa. The sequence continues at coordinate 6,552 of PVKS010016384.1, read as the reverse complement.
ATGTGGAGAATTACATTTATAAGTTGTACTAGGGTAGGGTCACAGGCTGCCTGGTGGAGGTGACGGGCTCTTCGATATTGGCTGCCTTTCCACATCAGGTGGCCTCCCCAGAGCAGTGTTGGCCCAGTTAACTGGAATCAGAGAATCTTCTTAAAAATCAAGATTTGGGGCTGGAGTGGTGGCTCAGCAATTCCTGCGCTTGCCTGGCACATGTGACGATGCGGGTTTGAACCCCCAGTACCAAGTACACAACAAAGCATCAGACCAACGAAAGCCACATGAAAAACTAAATAAAACTGATTCTTTCGTTCTCTCTCTCTCATTGTTCCTCTTTCTTTAAAAAAAAAAAATCAAGATTTGATGCCCTGGGTCTGGGGTGGAGGCTGTGGTTCTGCATTTCTAGCCAGTTTCAGGGGATGCCCCAGTGTGGATTCTGGACCACACTCCAAGTAGGAAGGAGACAGAGGGCTGAGGTTCCTATTTGAGGCAGACCTGGAACTACATCCACCACCTGACATAAGTACCCAGCTTTAGAACAATCTTGTGGCTCCCGGAGTGGTCCCCTAAGAGGCAGCATTGGCATATCCTAAGAGCTTGTTTGGAATGCAACTCGCAGACCCCATCCCCCAGACTGCCTCAGAACCTGCAGGCTAACAAGGTCCCCCAGGATTCCTCTGCACATTGAACTTGGAGATGTGCTGTCTTCCAGCCTGGTTCTCAATTTTGCCTGCATCAGAAACACCTGGAAAGCTTGTTAAACAACACTGCTGGACCCCACTCTCAGAATTTATGATTCACCGCATCAGGGATGGAGCCCAAGAATTCTTAGTTCTAACAAGTCCCCAGGTGGTGCTGATGCAGCCCAGGGATCCCACGGTGACAACCACTGCCTTAGAATGGGCCAACATGCCCCAACCAGAAGGCCCCAAGTGGACCCCAGGGACACACACGCTCCAGCATTCGGATTCTGAGACCTGTTTGTTTTCTTTAATGCAGAATTTTTGGTGGTTTCATATAGATAGCACATATATTTTCATTTTGTGGAGTGTTTATAAAATGGAACAACAGGTGCTGGCCAAAGCGCCACAGGGAACTGTTTGATCTTGACAAAGAATTCTGTCTCTGGGTCTCCATTCATCCTCAAGAGAAGGACGTGGTTGAATGAGGATCATGAAACCCCTATGCCTTAGAGCAGCTCTCTGCCTTCCAGGTGAACAGAAGTTTAAAAGGACTGAATCTTGGCTTTTTCATCATAGCTTGGTCATATCTATGATTTGTTTAAGTCAGGACGGTGACCCTCTACACAAGTGCACAACGGGATGATAAGATTCCATTTCCCTCCCCATTTTATTTACTGTAAAACAATATTCTAAAATAGCGAAGACAGTTTAAGAGATTAAAAGCATTGCGTGCTCACACAGCCACTGCTTTCATCTTGCTGCTCTCCCTGCATGTGCCTGGCTGATCTTTGAGTTTACATCCATTTGTATTCTGTCTCCTTGCAGCATTTGATCATAAACATGTCAACAGCAATACAGAAATAAATGAGTTCAGTATGAAGTCACTACTACTGGCATTTCACTTCGTTTGGCTAATGTGATCCATGCAGCTGTACCTCATGGATGTTTTGCGTTATAATTTTTTATTATTAGAGCAGCTGACCATTCTCCCACTGGGTTTATTTACAATGTGAACGCATAGACGTTCCTTTTCTGTGCACAGTCTGTTCATATGCAATGGAGGAAGGTACTGAAAAGTGCCTAGCATGAGGCTTGGCTGTTGGCTGTCGTTAACAACCTCAACGATACTAGGCTGCCTCCTTTCGGGGCCTCATTCCTCCACACTAGAAGGGCTGTGTGGTATTTTAGTGACAGTCTTTGCGGCAAGGGTCTAGTATGGTATCGGGTGTGTACTAAGTAAGAACTTAGTTCTGGGGTTCTCTCTTCATCTGCCAGGGCTTGGTGGTGTTCTAAATTTAACTGATACTCATTTAACAATTACATTTCCACGAACACATTTGGGGGAAAGTGACATCTTGTTGAATGCAGTAGCCCAGTTTTCCTCATTTGCAAAACAGAGCTAATAATATACCTGCTCTTTGACTTTTGAGAATTAAATGAGATGATCCAAGTACAACCAGCCTCGCACTTGGCTCACAAGGAAACAGTCAATGAATGTGAGCTTTATTGTATGCTCTGCCACTTTTATAATGGAAAATACTATTATTTTTAATTTTAATAATCATAGCAAGATTGCTTTCAAAAAATTTTAAGTGGATCTCATTTAAATTTAGAAGAATATTCTGAACTTTGAATGGAAAGACTTATTTGCATTTTGAAAGTCTCTAGCTACACATTGCACTAAGCCTGTTCCCAAAGCTCTCATTTAAGAAATAAGTAGAAAACATTGTGGAAATAAAGGCATTTGCATAGTGTCAAGCAGAAGTAACCATGGTCAAGAAGGTGTCTTTTAACAATGCCAGTCTGCAGTGGCAAATGTTGCTTCCTCCCTTCCTTGTACATTTATCAACAGAATTTCTTGAGGGAATTTCATTCAACATTACGAAAAGATTTATCAGGGAACTTGGATCAACCATGAATGATTTCACATTGGAGAAGTATATTTGTATATACATATATATTTTTTCATGTGTCCCTGAAAACAGGGGGCCCTAAAGAGGAGGCTTCTCATGTCCCACGACACAGCAAATCGATAACAACACCTCACTTGTCTGAAGTACTTTATGGTCCACAAAGCAGATGCTCATAAGTTTTCTAGTTTGATTCTCTCAATGATCCACAGGGGAGGTGAAGCAAATTTTACAGTCTTTGTATTATAGACGGGGACACCGACCCACAAAGGTGTTCTGGCTTGTTTGAGATCCCACAGAGAGGAACAGGCTCAGGATCTGGGGCTCAGCTCACCACATGATCACTAGCTCTACTAAAATCCAACTTAATGTGGGCGTAGAAAAAACATTTCTGAACCTCTAAGCATAATTCCCAAAATTATGCTAAGCATCTTCAAAAGACAGGCTTTGAATCAGGTATAGTGGTGCATGCCTCTAACCCCAGTTACTCAGGAGGCTAAGGCAGGAGGATTATAAGTTGGAAGTCAGCCTTTGCAATTTAGTGAGATCCTGTTTCAAGATAAAATTTTTTTTAAAAAGTGCTGAGGGTGTAGCTCAGGGATAGGAGCACTTCCCTTCCACATATGAGGTCCTATGTTCGATCCCCAGTACGGGGCGGGGGGGAGGAAGGGGGAGATAAGCTTTGCCAGAAAAGTCAGTGTGTGCTGAGTGCCATTAAGGATGATAAGATGAATAAATCAGTGCCAACCGATCTGATTCCACCTGAGCTACTACCGTGATTCATTTGACCATGTCACGATGCCCTCTTAGTTTTTCAGGGACTTGGAGATCTCTCAAACAAGCGCAAGGTGTGTTTGTTAAAGATGCTGATATGGCAAAGGAACAGTACACAAATCTGGGCCCCATGGGTTCCCTGCAGGTGAGGACGTGCAAGGTGCTTCAACTTGATCCCCTACTTGTGGAGCCAGCAGAAAGGGCTCAGGAAGGGCACATTGTTGATAAGGAGAAAGGACACATCAGGCACCGCTCCCTCTTCCCCACAGCATATGATGTTTATGAGCGTTCTTTTGCCATCATGACCTAGAGTAACCCCATGAAACCAGCACCGAAGGCCCAGATGATGTAATGAGATTACTGGCAAACACTAGCTGTGAAGGTTAGACAAATAGACTACTTAGTTATACAAGGTAAACACTGATAATTGTGGGTTCATCTATGCTTCATGTTAGAGGCAAAGTTCAACCCCCACTACAGCTGCCTCTGCTGGGAAGAAACCATTGACCACTGTATTGGTCTGTTTTGTGTCTCTGTAATGAAATACCTGAGGCAGGCTATCTTTATAAAGAGGTTTATTTAGCTTGCAGTTCTGGAGGTTCCAAGTTCAAGCAGCATGGCACAGGCTCTGGGAGGGTCCTCTTGGCTGCAGCACATGCTGGCAGAGAGCCATGGTGGGAGAACATGCAGGGAAAGGATTATATCTCAAAACTGGAAGCCAGAGGGAGGTGGGCCAAGGACAGACCCCCTCCTCCCCACCGTTGACCCAAGAACTTCCCACCAGGCCCCACCTCTTAAAGGTCCCACCACTTTCCAATTTTGCTACACTGGGGACCAAGCCTCCACCACATGAACCTTTGAAAGGACAAACAACTTCCAAAACATAGCCACTTTCTGTTGGTGCTACTGCTCACCTCCTACCGTATTCTCTGGGGTACCTGCTGGGACCTCTGGAGTGTGGGCCAAGAGACCACCATGGGAGATGGGCTTCTACCATTCCTTGTCATGGGGTCTTGGGCAAGGCAGTTTCCGTGTCTGGGCTCCAGTCCTGGAGATAAGAGTGTTTATTCTTACAGAGGTAGGTGGGGCAAAGGTGATAATGCATGTGAACGAGCATTTTTTTCCCTAGAATTTTTTAAAATTTTATGTCTTTCAGATTATGAAAATATATCACATTGGTTGTTGTAGCTGAAACAGTTCAAAGACATAAAATGAAGAATATCATCAATACTGTTAGTCCTACTCTTCTGAGCCATCTGAAGTCTTTATATTTATACGCTTTTATGCTGCCCATAAAAGTATCTGCAGACCAATACACACATTTCCTGGGGTTTGGAGCCATTTCATTTCATGGAAATAGAATATTCCAAACATATGACCTTGCAACTTGCTTTTTGATCTGATAATATAGCATAAATGCACCTATAAATCTGGGGGTATACATTTTTAGAAATACACATATACATGTGTATAAAAGTGACATATGAAATCATTTTTTTACAAATTTTTTCCTCTTTTCTCCACTACTGGTAATCACATTACTTTTCTCTATACATTCTTTATATTTTCCTCCTAGTTCATATAATCAAATAAAATGTTTATAAGCATATATATACTCCTCTAGGAGTCTTCTTTATTATTTGTTTCAAAAATGGAAGAGTATGCATATTTTTCTTACTCCATTCAATAAAAGCTCATGAAAATACAATTTAACTGGTTTGGTGCGTGATTTTTAATGACAGTGTTATCTTATGGGGTGAGACACATTCAAGCTGGTAAATATATAGCTCCCAGCTCTCAGGGAAAGTCCTGCCTGTGATTGTGTGCTACTATCTGTGCCCTAAATATTCCCACTGTGGTTAATTTTAAACAACGAGTATGTTGACTAACTGTACTGGAGTTGGAAAGAAATGTGCACAACACCCCTGGAGAAGTTTCTAGAAGACGAGTGGGATGAATCTCCATGAAGAATTTGGCTTCTCTCACAGATGAGCATCCATTGCTTCCAAGCTTTCCTCCATAACAACAAAGGCTGATGTGTTGAAACCACCTTACAGCTATTTTCTTCAAGTTGATGAGTTTATTTCTGTGTGCTAGATTCTCCAGCAGTGAGAGTGTTAGTTCATAATAAATGCAGATTTTAACCTCAGTAAGTGCTGCTAGATTGTTTTTCAAACAGCCTTCTTGAAAAGCAGTTACAATCCACCTTTCTGCTAGTAGTATGAGAGAGTACTCTCTTTCCCATAGTCTCTCAGAGCTGTCGGTAATTATGTTTTTTCATAATGTCAGCCAGTTGGATGGATTTAAAGTGGGAACTTGTCTGTTGTTTCTTATTTTGTTTTTCGGACCTTAATCACATTTGAACATCATTTCATGTTTTTGGCCATTTAGATTGGGTAGTTTAGCACATATCCTGTTTCAAAAATGCCTGGATTTGGAGGGCTGGGAGCATAGCTTAGTATAACAACAGAATTCTCCACTCCACCACCAAAAACAGGTGCCTGGATTGAAATCAGAGCTCTGCCACTTGCTAGTTGTGTGACTGCTCTGTGCCTTAGTCTCCCCATATATAAAATAAAAATAGAAATGAGACTTCATAGGGTTGTTGAAAAATTAAAGGAATATATAAAGTGGTGCCAAGCACATACTGAGTACTAAAGTGTTATCTGCGACTCTGAGCTTTGTGATTTTAGACTCCGCCTATTTTACAGCGGCTGCTTTGCTCTGTTGATGTGTTAGTGCTCTTCATATGTAGACCTTGCTTGTTATTTGCATGGCAAAAAGTTTGTCCAAATTAGTTGCTCCCCTAGCATCTCTATTATACTTTTTGCTATTTTAAAAAAGCATCTTTCTGTACATAGTCAAATACGTATTTTTTTCTTTGAAAACATCTGGGTGTTCTGATTTGGCTAAGAATTTTATGTATAGTCTCCCGGGTTTCCCTAAAAGCATTTATGGCTTTATCTTTCCTTCTTCAGTATGCCATCACAGGTTTTTTCATGTAGGACCTCTGTTTTAATATATTTGTTAAGTATTTTATAGATTTTTGTCATTATTATAAATGAATTTCCTCTCAAATTTCTATTTTAAGTGCTTATTACTACAAAGAAAATAGCCATTTGTATACTCATGCTGTTGGGCTTCCGTATCTCCACGTTTTCCCCCTCCCCCTCCTCTTCGTCCTCCCC